>JAZHYW010029454.1:0-74224 GCA_037355805.1 Ixodes ricinus
CGTTGCAGTTCAAACATCTAGAAAATAGGGCATTAACCAAGAAAATCTGCCAAATTGAATGCACCTCCCGTTCAGCCGGCCCGGCCGACCCGACGTGACCTGTTTCAAGCCGCCATGTGTTGTTCCGAGGTGGTGCCCTCTATAGATCACTGGAGTCGCGAATCGTCTTGACGAAAATAATTTAAATATTAAAACGACTGCTGTTGTAACCTTTATTTTATAAGCCACTCCGGTTTAGAAATTGCATTGTAGGTTACCGAGCTTAGAGTGTAGCTCTCTACGCTCCTTCCAGACAATGGGAAGCACACAAAATCACGTCTATTATCATGTCGTTTAACACATGAGACTGGGACGAAGAACTTTTAGTCGAAGGAATATACACAAAATGGAACGTCTCAGCGTTCTTCATTTTCTTCACCACAGTGTTAGTTGTTAAACGACATAATTAGCCACCACCAGCTCGCCTGCGCATTCAGTTTTCTCACGTGTATTAAGACGTCTCCTTCGAATACAAGTCATACTGGACCCGTCGCCCACGGGCAGAGAAAATAGCCACGAAGTTGAGATGTGCCACGCGGCAAATATTACGTTACTATTTCTTTTTTTGCCGAGGGAGGAGGAGGTAGTGCATTTTGTGGCATACGTGTCCTATCCAGACATCTGAAAACCGCAATAACAACGTTTCTTGAGGACAGGAGTATTGATTGTGTTTCCGTGGATCATTTTTTTCTATCCCACACGTTGTCCGCAACCCGCTGCGAGATTCGGAACTCTGCTAACAAGGCTGGCGGATTGCGTGCGCAGTAGCCGCATCTTGGATGAGGAGAGGGTAGTGGAGGCTAAAAAAACGACCTATACAAGAGCTTGCTTATGTCGAGCGCTTTGACGTACCGCACGGCAAGGCGAAGGCCAAGGTGCAGAGCAGGTCGCCCAAGTAGTTTGGGTGACGCACGAGTCCCCAGAGTCCGGAGACGAGCAGCCGGTTGCCCGCGCTGTCCGCCACGAAGTCCAACCCTGCGCAGAGCGCACCGGCCCTTGGTTCTCAACCGCACGGGACGGGTTTGTTCGCACGATGGCGTTTGAGTATACGCTCAACTGCGTTGCGGGACGTACACGTAGGGATCCGGCTGCGAGTTAACGGATCAACCGGGCCGCATTGCATCGCCTGGTTACCATTGCAATCTGAGGTCGTATACCTCGACTTAAACCTCCGACACCCTGTCGAACCTAGGTAATCCAACGCAACTTGTGGACGATACTTGAGTTCAAACTATATAGCTCTGCGAAGAGAAACAGTATGTCTGTATTTGTGTGTCTGCTGTCCCCGCGCCCTGCCTTGTGATGAAACGAAACGTGGCACCTTGCGCTCTAAGGTAAAAAAAAAAAAAATTTACAACAGCGCAAGGACACGGACAAGAACAAGAAGGTAGACGAAGAAGGCACGTTTAATTTTTAATCGTGAAATAACAACTAGCCCAAACTTCTACGTGACTCTAAGGTCCGCTCACGTACCTTGTCCCCTCGGAGCAGAGTCCGGCCAGTTCCGCCGAAAGGCGTACTTGCTCTTCTGAGAAAGGTGTAGAATGGCGAGGCCAGTCGCTGCGAGACGGGGTATAAAGAGGTGAAAGAGGTCCGTGGAATTAGGATGCAATCAGCGTGGCATTGAGCTCTACCGTACATGTATCATACGCCAGTGAAATAAAATACCTAAATACTGTTACTTGTTGCTTAAAAAGTAACTAAACACGTTGCTCGTTACTGCGATTCAAAAGGAACGCGTTACCTCAGCTTGAAAGTTTAACGTAACGCGTTATTTTCTCCTTACTCTGAATGTGTCGTTTTTATGAAACAGTTTACTTCTCGTTTTTTAACGCGTTCATTCGGGGATAACTGTACTGACATATATTGTGAGCATATTTTGATGGTCTATTTAGCATTTACCCGTCGTCAAAATAACAGGTTCGAGCTGGGGTGAGAACTATGTTGGGTACTCGTGATGTACTGGTTCCCTTTAACAAAATACCGCTACGCGTCATAAAAAACAAACAAATATATTTTACTTCTTCCTTAAAAAGTAATTAGGTCGTCACTTCGTTACCGAAAACAATTAAGAATAGTCGGTAACAGGGTTAAGGGTTCAGAGGAAACTCCTCCCACCTTTTTCCACTTGAGCAGGGCAAACGCTAGAGAGGAGGTGACCTCCTTTCCAGCGTTGGCTCTTTTATAGCCTCCTCTATACTCACAAAGCCTGGCAGTTCGACGACGGCGCCATAGAGTGCACAGTCGCAGATTTGGAGCGCGAGGATCTGGTAGCGCAGAGCATCAAAGAGCCATTTCTGGGGGACCTGGACGTCAGCGCACAGCTTTTGCAGCGACGAGGACCCGAAAAACACTTGTTCGCTCGGGAGAAGTGTGTTTCGGCGTCTCGCCGCAGCGGGGCGCCAGTCACGTGGCTCTCCTTTCATACGTTGTCTGCCGCTCCACCTTTTTCGTTTCGGCGGTAACTTCCCGTGGCGATCTGCCAGGCTTTGTCAGTACATAGGAGGCTATGGCTCTGCTGATGTGGAATGCAAAGTACGGCCTAAGGGCGCCGCCATCTTGCTCGCTTGGGGTGTGCTCGGGCACGTCATAATCCGCCCACGACGCGTAAGCGGATTATGACGCGCCCGGGCACACCCAAGCGAGCAAGATGGCGGCGCCCTGAGGCCGTACTTGCATGCGTGGATATATGTAAGAGTAACACTTTGCTCGTAACGCGTTATATGTGAGCGCTACGATAGGCAAGAAAGTATGAAGTGCCCAGATTCCCACGGAAGCAGCTGTGAAGCTGTGTATGTGGGAAAAGAGAAATGGCTTTCCTGACGGTATGCTATGGGAAGTGTGTTACAGTCACTGCTGTGACGGCACGCTTTGAAACGTCGAACTTCCGGAAAGCAGACATAACAACGCGGCATTATACAAGATGACTTGGCGCATGCTCATTCTACCCTCAGAAATGCCCAACGCAGCTCTCTTGAGCAGCGCCGTCTGCTCATAGCTCCGCTATCATCAAGCGGATGCCTGTTTGGGAGCATACGCCGAACGTGGCTTGACGATCGTTTGGTATTAACGCGGACTCGGAGAACTGTCGGTGTCGGCAACGCCCGCTCTATTTTGGTACAGTTTGCACTTAGCGTCAACAATTTCGTGCTACGTTGTCAAGGCGTAGTTTCCATATAATCCTGCAGCCCCTCACTACTCCAAGAGCACGTGGCTTCGTCTTGCGTCACAATCGCACGCGCTCTGGTGACAAGGGAAAGGTCAGACGAAGCCACGCGCTCGCGCAAAGAGCTTCTGTGGGAACTACGTTAACCTTGACAACTTCGCATAAAAAATAAAAAAATAAAGAAGTTGATGTTGAGTATAGAATTGAGTTCTTGGTAGTGGACCGAATGCTATTACTTACCTCCACTCTAAGAAAACACTTTCAGCCTTTTCACTCTGGTGAAGGTGGAGGAGGAGCAGCGGAGCTGTACTATGTGCCGCATCTATGACGACGGCAATCCGACATCTGGTTGCCGCCGTCGCTCATAGATGGCGGTAGCTGTCCAGAGGGTTGTGTCGAGATTTATTTGTCCACGGACACGAAACTGAGGAAACTAGCGCTTAACAGCTCCGCTGTAAAAAGATGCTCTCAAAGGACTAACGGCACCATTTGGTCCTCTGAACTCCAATTTGCTTCCCGAATAGAGACCACCTGGTTCGGGCTAATACCATGAGCAAATGCTGAGGACTAACTGCACTCGACCGGGACAAACAACCTTCTACTTGCAGTCAGTAGTTGCATATACATTTAGGCTATAGTCACTGTTTCTGAATTCGCTGTGGTCGTGCTCCAGTGGTTCTGACTGATCCACCCACGCTGTAGGTGAAGGGGGTAGTTATAAAGTGGGGACTTGAATAACACTGCTTCAAGAGAGAGAGAGAGAGAGAAAACCTTTATCAAAGCCGCCCATGTCCGGGCAGTGGCGCTCTAAGGTATAAACGGTGATAGTCCAAGAGCCAAAAATCGAAAAGAAAAAGCAGACTGAGTGACATTGCAGTATTGGGTCATGATGAGAGAGTTTGGAACAACAGGAGAATAGACGAGCTTTGAGCCAAGACGTGCGCTCTCCCCTCAAAAGTTTCGGCGGCTTTGTGTATGGAAAATAAAGGAATGGATCAATCTGAAAAAGACAGCCAGGCTCCTCGGCGTTCCCTTGTGTACTTTTGGGTGTTCAGTCACTCCGGGACGTGTCATGGTTAGTGGAACGTTTCGTGGGATGGGCCTGCCGTAAAATGCAAAGCGCGACAGACTCCACGCCCGCAATATGTCGACCTTATATGTTCCCGGAATTCTTCGGATGACCTCGTAGGTACTTCCAACTTTTTTAAAGTAATTTTCAACTTACAGTAACTACGGTGGTTCGAGTTAAGCGTGCGTGTATAGCCGGTGGCTGGTTAAGCATGCAGTAGAGGATCCACCTCCAGCTCGAGCTTTCTACCTTTGAGAACACTTCGGCGCATGCGCAGTCGAAGCACGACGGAAGGCGATGTCAGCGTGGCGGGGCAGAGCTTATAGTGCATTCTTAACCTCCCACCGACTATTGACGGTTAATTGCGCATCATAAGAAATTGCCACAGGATGTGATTTGCAGCAAAGTGACTATAAATACATGTCCCCCTTTGTACTGCAAATTCCATCTGACCTTGTGCTTTTCAGTGTGCCGAGTATCTTCGAAAGTAATTTATGTCTTTAAGGTATTTGTATTCTGCTCAAAATGTTTTTTCCAATAAAAAAAAAACTTGAATTATTTTAATTTATTAAGCGGGAGCAACTCAGCCCATGGTTTAACGAGGGATTCTCAGTCTCAATCCTCTGTTGCTCTATAGACATACAGTACAGCAACGCGCAGAGTATATATAATAATAATAATAACAAAACAAAAACTGTCTCATTTTTTGAGCGGGGAAAAAAAATAAACAGCCGAACAATGTTTTCTCGCGCTCTGCGGCGAGCAAATTTCTCTCACAATTACCACGCAGATGCCTGCTTGCAAGATATATGGAAGGTGGCGGGTGGCTCTATAGGCAAAGCGCCGGCGTATACAGATCCCCAGGTGGCGGGTTCGAATCCTGGCCGAGGTGCCCGCAATCTGACGGAGGCTGAGAAGGCGCTGTGTAAGCGACCTTTCGGGTGCACGTCAAAAGATCCACAGGTGGTCGAAATTACACTCCAGTCCTCCGCTGGGGCGTGCCAGATGACCTTCGTTGTTTTGACACGTACAACCCCCAAAATTTACATTTAAAGGTAGGAAAGTGTAGATTTCGTGCATCTCCATTCCCCACAAAGTGCCTCAACGAGCACAATGGCAGTGCTTGGCCAGTCTCATCGAGGCCCAAAACTCGCCTATCGATCTGCTCACCGAAGAGTGCCAAGATGGCGGCGAGGTGGTGCGGGCCAGGCCCTGGCGGTGCTCGAGTAAGAACTTGGCCGGCAGCGCCCCAGAAAAGGCATGGCCACCAGGTTGCTGGTCATCGCCACGTAGCCCAGGGCGTCCTCGGTCACAAACACCGAGGACAGGAAGTACTCCTGCGCAGGCGTGATCTCGGGGTCGGGGCGCGGCTTCGTCCTCGGCGACTCTGATACGGGCAGCCGTAACCAAAAGTTGGGACTCAGAAGTCCCCGAGCGGATGCTGCTCCCCTATGCACCATCATTGGCCTTCTTTTATGCCCCTGTTTTACGGGCATTTCCAAAAGCCCTCAGACCGAAGACCTCCATAAACCCCTTTAAAAAAATATGGCACCAGCGAAAATCCGTTAACCGTGTCCAACAACATCGGGCGACCGACGCCATGGTGAAGGACTCTGTTGCGGCCTGTATCTGATTGCTTACACTGCAGTGTTCTTGCGCTTCCTCGATCCGTCCGCCTCTTTATGGCTGTAGGTAGCGTTTCCTCTATCTCAGGTTGGGTAAACGACATTTCCCAACTCCCAGCCGTTAAAGATGACGAAGTACATCGCTTCTACAAGAGCCAATCGGAGTCAGAGCGCTCCTTCGACAGAAGTTACAAGGGAAAACTTACCTCGAATACGTATTTTACTCGTCGGATTTACGCATTAAAATTTTAAGTCTCCATTTCCTATACAGAAAAGTAGCCTATGCTTTTAAATGGGTCAGTTTTTATTTTTTATTTTTATCGTACTTGTAGTAGAGACTTGAAACTTTAATGTGTCAATAAGACTAGTAAAATACGGATTCGATGTAAGTTGTGTATATGGGACTAGTATTCAATTTGATACGTTGAGCCGCTTATTTTTGAGTGTTTCAAAATAAAGTTAAAAGTTACATACAATCAATGTCACGTCAAAATTTGGCAACTGAGCGTATCAAGTTGAAACTTGCCTCGATACGTATTTTCTTTTTACCATTTACACAATAAAAAGTCGTCTGTACATCATGTACGAAAAAAATAAAAACGGACCTTTCTGCGGCTTTTTTTGCACTTGGAATTGAGACTTAAAATTTAAATGTGTAAATTCGACCAGTGAAAGACGTATTCGAGGTCAGTTTCTACTTGATACCTTGAGTCCCTGATTTTTTCGGGCAATTTTGAAGTCGAAACTTTATTTTGAAACAGCCTGTAGTCGTAGAGCAGCAGGTTTGTATCGTGAAGCAGAAGCTGCAAGCGCGTGCATGTTGCTTTGCATAAAGCATGCGCTGCACATGTGTGTACGCGCTACAGTCAGGTTAAAGCGTGAGGTCGTATGGCTTCGTGCGTATGACCTAACACACAATTTACGCGCGCAAGTTGGAAGCACCGCGAGCTCACGCATACGTGAAGCAATTCGCGTCTCCAGCTCGACGCTCGCCCTCCCGCGGCGGAAACGGGAAGCGCTCTAGTGAGGGTCCCCCGATTCTCCTGCTCAGCGGGCACGGCGGAACTGCTCGCGATCATGGCTCGCGAAATGTCATTTCCGAATGCAAACAACACTCTTCACTGTCCCAACGTAGTGCTGCAGCCGGTATGGGATTGTACCTTACTGGAGAGTTTTAGTATTGCGCATAGAAGCAAACGCAAGCGGTGTGCGTTTGCGTTAGAGTTGCAAGTCCCACGTTGTGCGTGCGCCTCATCGCCATGCGCCATCCAAGACCGCAATTTTGGGCTCCGCGCACGCGCAGTGAGGAACACGCAAAGCTAACGCAAACACACAGCACTTGCGTTCGCTCGTATACGCAATACTAAAACTCACAACTGTTTCACCGGCTTCCAACGCCAACGAAACGTGCTGCAGTTATCAGACGTGCAAGCAAGTAGGCGTTCCTTCGAACTGGAAAGGCTGAGATTGGAAAAAACGACGGAGCGTAAAAATGAAAGTAACTAAATGTTATAAAAAAATTAATAATTTAATTTTCTTTTTTAATCTTTTGGGCATTTGGTTTGGAAGAATATTGGCGGCGACTTACGTTTTGCTGATTGTCAAAAGTCGCGACTTTGATAGAAAAATATACTTTAACCACAATTAATGTAATTTTACATGGATTTCTCACAATAGCTAGAATGTTTTCATTGACTTTAGACTATTTTTATTTTATTACTTGGTAATTAAAAATGCTGCAATTGGCACCAGTGATGATAATTAGCACACTTTTGGTTGTCATATTTGTTCGCGCGTTTGAAATTAGATCATAAGCAACGCTTGAAAAATTACGTATTACAATAGCTGAATTTTAATATTATTATTAATACCAATCGCGGCAATGTATGCCCCAATTAACGCCAAGATCACGAAAATACGCCATTTAACCATATTAGTCTATCCAGAAAGGTATAATTTTGTTTTCTTTTTAGCATATGAAAAACTCTGACATCGTTATCAAGATAGACAAACAGTCAAACACTGGATGTAATATAAAGTCCTATGCGTCACGCGTTGCTATAAAAAACACACGCACACACACACTTCAGCTGTCTGACTCGGATTCCGTCTTTGGGTTGTTGCAGTGAGAACAGCGTTTATTAATTTATACGTTTTGTGGACATTTGTAAAAATTTGAATTCTCTTATTCCTGTGCTGGGAATAATGTTAAACCAATTAATCATCTAAAGACCCAAAAACCCATTAAAAGGCCCGCAGTTCATTATTTCCCATGACAATTATCTGAGCGAGAAAAGGCAGCGAGAACGCACAAATATCAGCACTGATTTTTTCAACAACTACAAATATCAGCCTGGATCGGACATGTATGTCACAAAATAAAGTTTCCGCGAACAACTTCTCTAACTAAATAATTACGATGTGAGACACATCTTGAGGTATGAAAGAATCCGAAATTAAGACCTATACCGAGAAATTAAATCCAAAATAGAGGTTAGTTTCGGTTTCGCTCCAGAATTAAAACGCGCATCCTTGCGTAAATATTACGCTAAACACCGTTCTTGTTTTCAGGGTAAAGAGGTGACCTGCGCCCATAACACCCTAGCTTCCTCGTATTACCAGAAATAATTTGTGTCGCTCAGTAAAGCCAGCACACTAGACAGGCTCAACAGCGGCACGCATCTCCGACCCTCACTATAACCGCCATTTTGGAAAATGAGTGGCGCCACCTATAGTTAGTTGGAGTCGCGAAGTAGTCATGTCCACAAGCGGTACCACAAGCAACATTATATTTGTATTTGACGCTATGATTTCTTCAAAAAGGCTGAAACTTAAGAACCCTACCTCCGAACACTATGAAGTGAGATTAAAACACCGGACCCAAACGCCCAAGGGGCGTTAGGTCCCTTGGGCAAATTTCGAATTTCGAAAATCGCCCAAGGGCACGCGAATAAGTCAACCTGCAATGCTGTTTGGTTCGGCGCTATCTAGCGACTGAAGCAAGAAATATTGGGGATCCCTGGGAGTGGCGGCTGCATTGTTCAAACGTGAGCTTTTACTCTGGTGGCGCCGCTTAGCCTAGTGTCCGAAGCAAGAAATACTGGGTATCCCAGGAAGCCGTGATCGCGTAACATGCCAGTACAGCAGAAGCTACGGCCCTGGCGTGCCAATGGGAACGTGACTGCGTATCACCGGAGCGCGCCTCTACTCCAAAAAAGTATCAGGCTTTTCGCTGCGTCATGCTTCAATATGTGTGCGTTGCGCTCGTATACGTCGCGCATTTCGAAGCCGTCAGCACACATTGTGGGGCTTATCGTTCACCCTTGCCAAGTTGCAACAATACAGGGGATGACCGTGGACTCTCACTTTGCCGGCGCCGCCTGGCTGTTGCCGGCTGGCTATAGACCCCTTTCGAGATTCGCGTGCCGATTATTAGCAGGTCGGAACGCCTGCACCATGGCGGAACAACGGACATCGTGAAACGTGCCAGTCATTCCATAAGATGCCGGACGTCGGAGCGCGCGGCCAACGCTGGTAACCAACGAGCCAATCAAACAGCGTCGAAAGTGCAAACGTCGCTGCGCTCATCACCTTTTGCTGTGGGAGTGTTTTTCTTCTACTCCAACCAACGTTACTAGAACCACTCAGTTGGGAAACTGCCATAGAGCCTGCTTTAAAAAAGTGGCTCCGATCCGTACTCGAGAACCGAGCTAATGGCGATCACAACGCCGCCATTTCTCCCGCAGCGTCCACTCCGGGAACTGCACGGCTGCACGTCGAGTCGGGCAAGGGCCGGTGGCGACATCTCGCCGGGCCATCCCGCAGTAGCTATGTAAAGCAACTTTCATCTTTCAGCTCGTCGCTAAAGGGTGGCGCTCTTATCGTATTTAGCTCGGTCTCGGTGGACGCCAGCTGCCCAGGTTTCAAAGATGAGTTTCCCAACTGAGGGTTTTAGTAACGTTGACTCCAACTAAACACACGAAGTGTGCCGTGATGTTACGGTTTTGGTCTGCCATTGTGCAGGGATTCCAGAGCTGCCAACAGAGGGCAGTATTTAAAAAGGGGTCGATTGTAGCCTCTGCGGTAGGCGTTCAAGCGCACGTTGTACTTCGCCGCCCCGCAGGAGGAGCGGGCTCAAGTCAAGTTTTTTTGCTATGTAGAAACGTGTTTCACTTTGTTATATATAGTATATATAAACTCATCCCCAGAAGTGTTTTTCTATCGCGGCAATAACGTCTCCCTTCAGCGGCGATGTATAACGCCTACATTACAGTTGGGAGAAGGCACTTACCTCGTGTAGGACTACGAAGCAAATGTAGACGAGCTGGCAGCCGGCGCTCAACGCGAAGGCTCTGTCGATGCCGTTATGCTGCCTATACTCGTGCCAGGCCATGGAGCCCAGAAGTACCGCCTGATTGCCGAAGCAGAAAAAGATCTCTCTTAAAGTAATACTGCATCGAAACTTAAGAGATACCTCTCACGTTTAGAAATGAGTTAAACATGATCAGCTCTATCTGCTAATGATAATCGCACGCTTGTATTTCATATGGAGGGTTGTATTTTTCGTCCTAGATGTCCTATTCTGGCGAGCGCTTCAAAATCAGCCATCAAAGAGAGCGGTGCGTCTCGGGATATTTGTCGCGCCCGCGAGTTGCACTCGACGTCATCGGCCTCCCTCGGGCCAAGCGTACCGTAGTTATGAGCGTTGACACTTGGTGGCGTCAACGCGTTACTACCTCGCTTAGTCAGAGTGCCCAAGGGCTGTAACACATCACTGGCAGATTGCTGAGCAGGCGGAGTCACGTCGTCTGCTCCGCGCGACTTGACCGATATGGCGACATCGGCAACGTCGGTTTCGCAGGCGCGAGCTCGCTGCTCTTTGAACGGGACGACATCGACGCGAGGCGGCTTAGGCACCTCTGTTCAGTGATTTATTTAGACCCCCCGAAGTTCAGCCCGACACCCCCAGAATTTGTTGCGCAAAGCACATACAAGGCTACATCCCCTTCTCCCTACAGCCCCTCAAAAATTTATGACGCCCCCCCCCCCCCTTTTTCCTAGGTTGAAAATTCTGGATAAACCTCTGCCCCTGTTATCTCGCACTAGGCGAGATGCTGGTAGATTTCCTACCTCGTGTTGTCTAAGGTGACGGCAGGATCATGTGTGACATTGGTAGGACAAGGTAATTGCTGCTTTGCCTGATGTACCACCGACTGACCACAACGACCAGACTCGGCAAGGGCGCCAGCTTCACGGATAAATCAATATCGCTTTGAAGGCGCCATACCAGTTGGCATCCTTCATTTACTAAAGCGAGCAGGGAAGCAGGCCGAGTCCGGTGAGGCAGTAGGGCGGTGGCATCACTCGAGTATTTCACGCAGCGTGTCGCATCGACAGTGGTGTGACTGTAGCATTGTCAAGACACCGTGACGAAACGCGTACTGCACGGCAGTTTTGCGACATTACTTGTCATAAGGGCGAACACTAAATTAGTGAGATCGCAACTTGAGTACGCCTCAGTTGTGGGAAACAGCATTTGTAACATTAACTCCTTGGCACTCGACTGAGTTTGAAATAAGTATATTTCCATCATTAAGCATCGCTACGTTGAGAGTGGTGCACAACGCTTCACTTATAAAACTGATTCTTAACTTGTGAACTTACTGAGCCTGCATCAGCGTCGGGCTAAGGCGGATATGTTGTTTTTATTTAAAGTTCTTCACGGTTTTATTCACTCTCCCAGCTTCTTGTCAGAAGTGAGCCTTAGAGTTGCATATGTGCCAACACGGCATCAATCATCATTTTATACCTCTCGGCATTTTAATCGATTAAGTCCTATTCTTAGATCGCCCGAGTTCTACAACATGTGTACTCTGATGCACTCGACATGTTTGTTTCATGCTGCAGAACTTTTGATTTTTCTGTTTGCAAGCAGTTAATGATTGAGAAGGATTGATAAGTACTTGTGTGTCGCTACGGTACCATGTGCTTGCCTTTGTTTAGAATATGAAAGCTTTGGTGTAGCTTCTACGTGGCTCTGCTTGTTCCGACTGCTTGAACTGTCTTCTAATTTGGGACTGTGTAGGTTACAAGTCAAGAAGGTAGCGGCAAATGCCCCTCAAAGGGAATAATATATCCCTCCGCCACCTCCACATCCAATAGCGTCCCATCGTTTCCGTGACGTCGTGGCCAACGCGGGAGAGGGTTTTGCCTTGCTTTGAATATTTGCTTTATCTTTCGACCTTGACTTGGCGCTGTGGAAGCCGCGAGAGGGAGATTAGAAGTCGTTTTTGTTTCCGATGGAAACAAAAACGACTTTGGGGGATTAGCTTCCCCTCCGTGGATACAAAGGCCACTTTCAGGGGCTCGGTTTCCTCTTCAATGAATACAAAGGTCGTTTTCTTAAAAAAAAAGAAGGGGGGGGGGGGGGTGTCGGAGACAAGTTGGCATCACTCTGTAGCCAGTATCTATTCATTGAAGCGGAGCAAGGGGTGTTTCCAGGGAACTATTCTTTCGACTGCGGATGGATTTCAAACGGTCGCATCACGATTATGGTAGGAGCTTCTCCTACCTTCTTGACTTGTAACCAGACATGTACACGTTGCCCCAAAAAAGTAACTAAATACCGTTACTCGTTACTCGCTCAAGAAGTAACTAAATACGTTACTCGTTACCGATTCTCAAAAGGAACGCGTTAGTTACCTCAAAAGTAGCGAGTTACTTTTCACGTTACTTTGACGACCAAGTACACAACTGTTCTTGTTTCATGGTTTATTGTTTTCTTTTTAGTAGTCATTGCCCTTACGCAGCAGCTGCCTGTGGTAGTTTTCATCAGTTATGTTTCCCCGCTTCCTTGAAAATTCATCTCCGGCGACGCTGAAGCGTCGTTCTACTGACCCTGTGTTTGCAACCTCCGGGTTTACATTCGGTCCGTACCCGGTTCTAGAAAGTTCACCCAACGAACCTGATTGTGCTCGCTGGGTGAAGGATATTCCCAGCTGTAGAGTTCAGTACAGCAACGTATATCGCTGGACACGTCAGTCGAACTGTTTAACTGACGCGTTCAGCGATATACGTTGCTGTACTGTCATACTGTTTATTTGTTTTTCGGGTTGCCCATCTGCCTTTGTCGCAATAGACGCATGCTCAGGTTAGAATTAAAACGACACCATCTAAGCGGTGTTGTACACGTTACTCCTCAAAAGTAACGAGATACCGTTACTCGTTACTTGGCCTTAAAAGTAACTAAATACCGTTACTCGTTCCTTTTCTAAAAATGTAACTAAATACGTTACTCGTTACCGAAAATAGTAACTAGGTACAAGTAACTCGTTACTTGCAACGCGTTACGTACATGTCTGCTTGTAACCGACTATAGTGTCAGACTGGTGGACTGCGTTCCATCACTGCCCTGGTGTTTCCGTTTTAATATTTTTTTCTCTCACAAGTGTACCAGAGATTCATGGGGTTGTTCCTGGACACTCTAATAAACACTAATTGATTGATTGATTGACTTTTTATTATTATTATTATTATATCTTTATATGCATACCTCTCTTTGTATAAATTGCAACTGTGGTCCTATATTTTATGTAGATCTTGTTAAATATTTAAGAATTCAATTTGACAGTGATTTGTCATGAAATTCCCACCTGTCAAAACTTTTTAAACGACTGAGAAACGTATCTTGTTTACTGTGCAATATCAGGTCTATAATACCCGAATCAACGAAAAAGACAATAGCTCACGCTTTAGCATACCGTGTTTTGCGTTACGGAATAACTATTTTTGGCACTGCCAGGACGATGGGGTCCAGGCAGTGACTCAAACTTGAAAGCAATATTTAAAATCATTGTCTATGGTTCAATGTCGTAAACTGAAAAAGATATGATAGCAGCCTTGGGTTTGCCATTGTTCAGCTCTTTATAGGTTCAGGCCGTTGTACTGAAACACAATCTGGTGTAATAATTTCAAAGTACCCCATGTCGTGGCTAGATCGCTTCGGCACACAAGCCTTTTGTCTGGGTTTGACAGACCCGGTTCCCTATCAAGTGAGCTACACGCGTAAATAAACATTACTATTACTATTATTATTATTATAATAGACCCCTTCTGAGAGCATTCCTACCTTTCTCTCCAAAATACGCTGCTGTATACACTCATTGCCACTCACTGCATCTCTCTGTTTTACAGAAGACATTAAGATTGACCTTTAAAGCCTTCCAAATCTATAGTTTGTAAATACCTCACTCTATTGGCCGACGGTGGAGTAGAACCTTCTATTCATGCCCTGACAAGAGAAGAACATCTAAACACAAAACTTGTCAGCTCGTCCATTGACCTAAGGGCACCTTTCTTAACAATCAAATAATTCATTATAACCCAGAAACTATGAGACCACTACTTTATAGCCTGTCAGTTGGAATTTCCTGGTGAAGTGGGTGCTGAGCCCAACACTCAAATCCGCCAGATTGAAATAGTTGACCGTCAGAGATTTGAGAAGAATCTTTCCGATTGTGACTGGGTAACTTTCCAACGGTCTGTATGTCATTCAGAAATCTATGCTTCTTTTGTTAAACTTTTCCAGAAGTTTGCTGACGCATCAAAAAGAGTTATTTTTTTGAACCAGAGAAACTTCAATTTACGCTGGATTAACAATGACATATTAGCTGCAATTAAACTTAAACAAATAGCTTGGAAGCGCTGCCGCCGCTCACCACACAACCAAAGCCTCACTGCGAAATTCAGATCTATCAGCAACAGAGTTAGCGCGCTCATCCGTTCTGCCATAGCCTCCTTTATACGGAGAAAGCCTGGCACGTCGCGAAAAAAGTGGCCGCCGAAAGTAGGAGAGGAGGGGCGGGGAATCGCGAGCGGAGGGAAGCTAGACTGCTAGCGCCACACAAGCGCGAGCGGCCAAACGCAAAAACAGTCTTTTTTTTTCCTCTTTTTTTTTTCTTTTTTGGAATCGCGGAGAAGAGAAAGTCAACGTCAATCCTTCTTTTTCGCCGTCCCTGCGTCCGCATCTCCGCAGCGGTCCCGGTCATCGCTTTCGTTTGCGTTGAAGGTTGTGCGACGAACTGCCCGGAAAGGTCGGTATCTGGTGCTTGGAGCGTTCGGCGATTCATGGGCCATACACTTCGTTTCCCCTTAGGTTTGAACGAAGTCAAAGATATACTTCGTTTGATCTTACGTGCGAGCGAAGGCAGTGCTAGGCGTGCGAGCCGAGCACTCATACGTTCGCTGCTTTGCACGCGCGCTTATCCAGTTAATGATTTTCCTCGGGCTATCCTCTCATGCTTATAGCTTCGCCTTCGCTCCCACATAGGACTAAACGAATATAGAAGCGCGAGATCGACGCTTTGTGCATTGCTGCTTTGCTCAAGCATGCGTGCGATGCAGTAACGCAAAAAGCGCTGGGCTCGCGTCTTCTAGCTTTGGTTTCTCTCGCACATGAGGTGAAACCAAGTAATATGATACGCAACTTTAGCTTCCGTGAGAAACGAGAGCAACTCGCGTTTTAGTGCTAAGGACGAAAAAATAAAACGTGAAGGACACGGACAGACATGCACACAGTGTAAATGTCTGCACCTGTCATTTACGTGTTCACTTTTGTAATTAGCATACCTTATCAGTCTTCGTCGCTTACTCAACGGAGGCTCGAGCGGTAGCAGCGTCCACAATAAACATTTTTACTACTACTTTACGAACTGTTTACATTGTTGCGCCTGTAGTCCAGTTGAAGCCTGATACACGCGACGTTCAAAATGTGGCTAATCGGACACTCCCACTGAAATGACGGTCCTCGGCACCTTGGCGTCGAAACTACTCAGTCAAAACTGTTTGGTTCTTCCGCGGCACGACACGATGGTTCGACGACGGCGCACTCCGCTGGCACACTGACGACAACTCTGCCGACGCCGCCGGCATCGTGCATTGTTGCCAGCGCCCTTTCGAATCGCCGCCGTCGCCGCAGCCGTTTCTCCCGGAATACGAAAACGACGGTGACGAAAACAAAAAAAAACAAACGTGGTTCGGGGAGCGGCCGCTCATGACCCAAGCGCTCGCAGTCTCATCTCTGCCTTTTCTGCTCTGCGCTACCATATTGGTCACCGCTTCGCGCGCTCCTCCTCTCCTTTTCCTGCGGCCGCTCGCCCTATGGCTCCGCCGTCGATGTGCCAGGCTTTCTCCGTATAGAGGAGGCTATGGTTCTGCTAAACGGGCTTATTTTCACAAGCAGTTTTCTGAATCTCGAAACAACGCTGTTGAAACCTGGTCAGTGATCAACCGATTGCGCGGTGTCTTCCCGCGCGTACAAAAAAGCATTGTAAAAGACACCTTTGGTACTGACTCACTTGCTGCTGCAAATCGTTTTAACGATTTCTTTGCTTCTTTTCTGGAACAGCCAAAAACAGACCAGTGTGTTTTTCTATTCCTGACTCGAACTCTGCTTCCGCTTTTCTCCTTACATGACAACAAGTGAATTGGAATCTATATTACTGAGCCTCAAATTCAACAAACTCCTGGAATAGATAAAATACGCCTTAGTGATCTACGGAGAAATTTCACTTACATTAAGGATACATTCCATTTAATTTTCAACAATATAATCGAGACTGGATGGTATCATACCTGGTGCGTTAAAAACTGCTGTTGTCAAACCCCTATTTAAGGAAGGTCACAGAAGGTAGAAAATTGGAGCCCAATATCTATTTTGCCGTGTCTGGCACAAATATTAGAGAAATATATTTTTATGACGATGCCATCGTTTATTGATAAATATGGAATCCTGTCTCCGAGTCAGTATGGCCTTATTGCTGGCCGAGGAACACAACCTCTTTTGGACGCGGTGTCTGACGACTTAAATTATGGCTTTGAGCATAACTTGTTCACTTGCGCTTGCTTCCTTGATGTGTCAAAAGCGTTCGATACTGTCAGTCACTCCATACTACTTAGCAAACTTTCAGCCATAAAACTCCGTAGACCTTTTGTTGCCGCTTAAAAGAAAAAAAAAAGACTGCTTGGACGCTCACAGTTAGTTTCGGTGAACAATGTGCGAAGTTCCAAAGTTAGTTTAAAAGCTGGCGTTCCGCAAAGGTCCGTTCTTTCTCCGCTATTGTTTAACATCTATGTCAACTATTTACATAGCGCGGTTTCAAACTGCATTCTTTACCAATACGCAGATGACACTCTTTTATCAGCACGTCATACTTCCTACCCAGAAGCGCTTCGGATGCTCCAGCATTCCTCCAACGAACTCATGATCTGGTTTTTTTCGTACCTTGATTTCTATAAATGTAGTCGAAAACAAAAGCTCGTCTGCTTTCGCAATACCTTGAAAGTAGTTTTCTTAAATATTCATTTTTTTCGCTACACATCAAACTGTACCTCGCGCCACTATGGTTGAAGTCCCGTATTCTGGCACTGTAAAATATCTTGGAATACACTTCGACTCCGATCTTTCGTGAAATTCCCATCGAAAATATGTTCAAAGTTGAGAAGCGTTTCTTGTTTTGTTTATAAGATCAAAACATTCATGTCCCTCGGCTTACGCAAACGCATTGCTTATTCGTTAGCCTCATCACCTGCGCTATGGTATAGCTGTTTTTGGTTCATGCTCGAATTTGTGGCAGACGAAAATAGAT
Source organism: Ixodes ricinus (assembly GCA_037355805.1). Taxonomy (NCBI): domain Eukaryota; kingdom Metazoa; phylum Arthropoda; class Arachnida; order Ixodida; family Ixodidae; genus Ixodes; species Ixodes ricinus. Next base: position 17,545 of record JAZHYW010029454.1, read on the forward strand.
GGTATCTTATAGGGGATTTTGAAAACGTGTGGTATAACCTCAATTGTTCTCATTTAGAGCTTTTTAAGACATTGTCAATGCCGTACTTTAGATCTCTTCTTTTAGAAACAGTGTTGATCAATCACTACTGGCCTGTCGACTCTAAATCTCCCCGTCCCGTCTCACGGCAACTAGGGAACGTTTCGAAATATCTCGTCCCGAAATGCTACACACGATATGGCAAGAATATGCGTTCGTTCAACGTTCCACACATTTTTAATCTATTACCAGCAGATCTCTCAAATCTTACTTCAAAGAAAAAAAAAAAAAAAGCCGCCTTCGTCATATGCATATAATAAAAAAAAAAATATAATTGTCCTTTTTTCGGGTCACATTTTTGTGGTGTATGTTTGTGTGAGTGTGCCCTTTTCTGTCACTCCGCTAGACTCATCATCTGAAAGTTCTGTGCCTCACATTTTTGTGTCGATTTTTGAATGTGCCGTGTCCAGACGGACAGAACAAGTTTAACTTCTTTTCTCCTGACTCTGTGTTTTTGACATCTATGATTTTTTTTACTAATGATTTATATTGATCAGTACTACTAAAGGGAACATTTACTGTGGTCTCCCAGTGTCTTAACATTTTATTTTTTCTTCCTTAACCGATTATGTCACCAGTTCTACCTATAAGGGTTCAGTCACACAAGCCCTTGTCGGATTTGACGAACCAGGCTGCTTCATCATGAGTATAGTCCTCGAAAATAGATGTATTATTATTATTATTATTATTATTATTATTATTATTATTATTATTATTATTATTATTATTATTATTATTATTATTATTAATATTATTATTATTGTTAATAATATTATCGTATTTATATTATTAAAGAAACAACAACAGCTCATTTCTCGGACACTTTGGTGAAGTGAGGGGTAAAAACTAATTCCGATAAGAACATGACGAAGTCATCAGATCATTTCGGCGGTCAGACGGAAGGTTTCGTATATACTAACGTATTTTTGTTTATTACAAGAGCCTCTGCCGACAGGAGCGGGCACTGCGCATTCGCGGAAACTTGCTTTTCAAAGCATCTGCGCAGGTGCTTTTCCCTAGCCAGAGTCGGCTCCCCATCGTGGTACTCAGGGGCGGATGCAGGAATTTCTAGAGGGGGGGGGGGGGGGTCAGGTGTTGGTCAGCGTACCATGTTTAAAATTCCCAACCCCCCCCCCCCCCCCGCTTCCATGCCCTAAATTTTTACACATGCAGAAATCAAGAGGGGGGGATCAGGACATCCGGACTCCCCCTCCCTCTAAATCCGCCTCTGGTGGTACTGCGTATTTGTGTGCGGAGAAAGAGCGCCTCACCCATCCGAGGAGGCCGCAACGGAACGAGAGGGTGGCCAGGTCGTAAACCTCGCCGATGCGTGGGGACAACTCCCGGCCGAACACGAAGTCGTGGAGCACGTTTCCTGGAGGGAGAGTCATCGTCACCCCGTTCACCCCTTTCACACACATGCGTTTGCTCACGACCAAGCTCTTGTGACCTCTTTCGACGAGAGAAAACTAGAGAACACGCTGGCACCATCTATGAGTTGACCCTGAAACTGCACCTCGTGCCCACTAGGTATAGCGCAGCATGTATCGAAGGCCACGCGCTCCGCTGTTGGCATTTCGTTCGCACCCGATAATGATACATATGGCCTCTTGCACTGTGAAAACAGCGATTTCCTAACGTGACTTTCTGTAAGCACACTGCAGAGAAAAAGCGCTTGTAAAATGCGAGAGGGAGGCGCACCCGTGTTGCCGGCAGGGTGACGGTGGTCGCGCCGTGCCGTCCACCCCTTGACGTAGAGCAGAGTCGAGAGGACCGCCGACGTGGCCAGCGCCGTCAGGAGAAGGTGCAAGCTGTACCGGTACGGTATCGTCATGGGGAAGCGGCAGTAGAGGAGCGCTCCGAACACCACGGCGGTGCCCACCAGGTTCACCCATCCTGAACAACAGACGCACACCGGAATCATCTTAGGAGACACGGACACAGTCGTTTCACTTCGCAACCACGTCTCTTTCCACCCGCCGAAATCAGGGGAGGTTCGGGACCTCTTCAAAACCTCACTGTCTTGGAGCTATTGCAAAGGCACATGTTGTCGTAGCAGTGCTAAGGAAACTTTTGTCGGCAACCAGGGGCCTGGCACACGCTAGCGCACATGATCGCGGTCAAACGTAAACATGTGAACGGGCCTATACGGTCTCGTTTGTTTAGAAATACGCAGCCCGCCCGTATAAAGTACAGTTCTTGTTCTGCGTTCCCTAGGTGCCATACCTCCTAGGCGTGTTTTCCACAGCGCAGCATGCCCAGAGCAAATTCCGTCCTTCATCTGCCAAAAGAGCAGTATACAGAAGCTTGCGGCGAACTTGGCAGCGTAGAACTTGGCTGTGACCTCCAGCGAATACTAGTTATATATGGCTTTCACGTGAGGTTACTTCTCTTTGCAGGTGCTTACTCCTCTAATACACAAGGTGTGTCTCTTTAAGCTTAACAAACTTGTTGAAATAACAAACAAACGTCAAAGGTATATTATTGCGGTTTGTGCAGGTGAGTTATATGACCAAAAAGATATAATATAGAAGGCTAATCGTCACAATAATTAAATTAATCAAGTAAAATATAACTAACTTTGGAATAAGTGAAAGTAGACACATGGTTTAAATTAGAAATTTGCTGCGCGTCGTCAAAAACCACCAAATAAGGACTTTGAGCACGTGGGAAGTGCAGCAGTGCGCTAAAGTTACCACTCGTGCAACAGGCACGAGGCTGGGGTGAGAAAACACGGATGATAAAGCGCCGTTCACGCACTTGCAACCGAGTACGACCGAGAGAGACAAGACAGGGTTTAAGCCTCTTCCGACGGCGTAGGACCGGACGCGCTGCTGCGGAGCAGGTCCTACACCGTCGCAAGAGGCTTAAAAACCGGTCTTGTCCCTCTCGGTCCAACTCGGTTGCAAGTGCGTGAACGGCGCTTTAGGTACGAAAAAATTGCGCGGGAGCGTTATCGAACCGGTAGCCTTGCTCCTGCTCCACGAGTGGTAACTTTAGCGCTCTACCGCGCTTCCCACATGCTCCGACTCCTTCCAATATTCCAAATGAAAGCTCAATACAGCTAATACAGCTGAAGCTGTGGAAAGGTGCTTGCCGTTGAGGCGGTGCTTGTAGGTCACGTGGCCCGCGAACAGCTTGGACGGGAAGCCGTTCACGACGCGCCCCAGTGGAACCGCCTGCAGCGTCGCCTGGCCCAGGAGGAACAGAGCGTAGGCGACGAACAGCTTCCAGCGCAGCAGGGGGCCCTGGCCTTTCGGCAACGCGGGCGCTTGCAGGATCGTGCAGCGTTGCTGCGGGCAATGCAGCGCATCCGCGGGTGTCACAACCATACGGTTGATGGTAAATATATTTATTTCAGAAAGAGATTGGGGGAGGAAAGAAGGTGTTTATCCCAATCCCAGGATTCTACTGGCCTCCAGCGCTTGGGGTGGCCCTCTCTGCCAGCCAATGCTGGCAGTCAGGGATCGCGGCTGAGCGGGCTTCGAGTAGAAAGAGTGTGCCTAGATTGCAGAGTGTTTCCAACTGCTTGATTGGGATCACGTCAGGTATGGGATCCGCGTTTGCAATGCAAGCTGGGAGGGGGACGAGAAAGCGTTGGTCGCCCGCAAGCGTCTCCGCACCCGCTTCCCTCCTCGCCACGCGACAACGCCACGCATTCACACTGTCAGCCACACTCTAGAAAAAGCCCGTGCGTCTACTTTCCCGCACAACACTCGGAGGGCCAATCGCCGGAACTTACGGAGGCAGCTTAGCGAATGACGGTGCCGAAACATATGTTTAGAGAGCAAAAAACGCAGTCTGAGTCGTGACAGTAAGCAATGCAAGCGTGACGTATTTGCATTGTTTAATATCAGAAACTTAAGACTACGTTTTTTGGTGTACACATACGTTTCGGCATCGTCATTCGCTGAGCTGCCTCCGTAAGTTGCGGTGATTGACTCTCCAAGTGCACTGAGGGAAAGTAGACGATCGGGCTTTTTTTAGAGTGCAATCTGCCAGGAGGCGTCCGCCATTAAATTGCAAACGCTCAACATAGTTTAGACAATTTTTATATAGTCTTCAATTTTACTGGAAATCGGAACACCGCATCAATAATTTCAAAGACCCTTTCCGAACTCCTCGCCAAAATATTTATTAAACATGCAAAATTTTCTGTGGAGTTGGTAAGTTTTCAAATTACGCCGGCCGCGTGAGAACGTAGGCGAGCTGGTGCAAATGTAACGCACGCTGAACCGTGGCACACGAAAAGGGCACATCGTATATGTCTTATTTCGTGCCTCGGTCTCTTGCTGTACACGTTAGAAGAGACAATTTTCGGAAGCAAGCAGACAATCGACCCTGCCGTCAGTTCTCTCTGAAAAGGCGCTCGTCCTTCGGAGGCTTCATCCAGAGAAGTACCACGTAGAATACAAGGCCTGCTCATTACGTCATTGTTAGTGACTCCCCGCCCAAAGCGGGAAACACCCACGCCGGAGCTCGACGAGGGCACAATGCAAAGCGACAGGCGCGTGCGTCTTGGCGTCGCCGCGTACTATGCGCAGCGCAAGTTCGTCTGCTTCTTTTGCGGGGTTGTCGTGACGTCAGAACAACGAGCTCCGACTGGCTCTGATTGAAGGATAGTGGGTAGACTTCAAGGCAGCTTGCTTCGAGCTCTACCCACTATCCTTCAATAAGAGCCAATGAGAGCTCGGCGTTCTGACGTCACCACAACCCCTGCAGAGGAAGCAGACGAACTCGCGGTACGCATATAGCTTCCCGCTCCTTGCGAGACGCTGCGGGACGTGCTGGCGGCGAAGCTGACGTAAGGTTGGCGACGCTGCGTGGATCCACTAGTATAGTGATTTTTTAGATGCGGAGCATCTCTTGCTCGGGTCTATGTCCCGCGGCGTCGGCGTCGGCGTCGTAGTCCGCACTCGCACTACGCATGCGCAACTCTCCTCCTTCCCTCTCTCCAACAGCTGCGCGTTACTCTCTCCGCTCTCTCTCTCTCTCTACCAGCTGCGTGCACTTCGCGTGCGTTCGCTTCTACTCGCACCGCGCGCGCATGCGCAACTCCCCTCCTCTAGTCTCCTCTCCTTCAAGTGTGAATATAAGCAGCGGTAGCGCTGCGCCGCTGCGCGCGTTCAACCGGAGGAGTGAAAGGAGGATAGTTTTGGGCGCGCGGGTCGCAGCGCCACGCCAGGGCTTTCCAGTGGGGTGGGCTTTCCCCGAAACTCTGCGTCTGTCGTCTGCTAGCGTTTCTCGGCCGCTCGCGTCCGGCGCAGCCCAAATCCGGCCGGCCAAAAGAAATCAGTCAAGAAAGGAATAAATTAATTACGATCCGTGATGCTCCGCATCACCCCATGGTTCCCCTCGGGAAGATGGTGTTTTCTTCTTTGACGGCATGAAGAATGCACGCGCGCACGACTGAGATTTGAAAGCGGAGGCGACTCATAACTCGCAGAGCTCTGATAACTCGTTGACTAGCGCGCCGCCGAAAGATGATCAGTTTGTGTGTGTGTGTGTGTGTTTAGGGTGGGGGGGGGGGACGCAGGCTGTGCATTTTGGATGGTATTGCCTGAAGTCACTGTGTATGGTAGTTTAGCTAAATCTGCCATACACAGTGCCTCAGTCTCACCTTGTTGCAGAGCAAGTAGAGCAGCACGGTGAGCAGAGGCGTTAGTAGCATCCAGAAGAGGGCGCGGAGGCTGGCCCGCCAGTAGCCCGCGTCCCCGGCCCGCTGGAGTGGGACGAAGTGCACCCTGGGCACCGCGTCGTCCGAGCTCTCACCGGTCTCCCGACGTTGCTGACCACTGGGCGTCGGGCCGGAGCTCAAGCCTCCCGCCAGCTACGGGCACGTCGAGGTTCCGGATAAAGAGCAACGAGATCAGAATCCTTGTCGATAAGTATCCTTACATAAATGTCATATATGGCCCCATAAAGAATGGCCAAGTAAGGACACATGTATATAATATGGCTGCATACGACCTTACTTGCTCAATTCTTGACACGACCATATATGTCATTACTGTATCGGTAATATTTGTGAAACGGAAGTCGAAAATGTCGAATTCGAAAAGTTGCGAGAGATTAGAGGATCGGCACCTTATAACTCGTGCGCGTCAAGTAATTTTTGTTTGTTTTATTTGTAGCAGTGACGCAATCGCTGAATAAAATTGCGCCATCGCTTCACCCCTTGCCGAGCGCGAAAGGGAAGGAGCAGGGAGAAAAAGAAGTAGCGTCTTTACTGGCTAAAGAGGAACATATCGCACACGCAGGCTCCTCATCCGCTCGTCTTGCAGCATCCGCAGCGTTGGTATCACAGAAAAACTATTGGACTCCTACGGTCTGGGTTTTGAACTTTCTTCCGGTATTTCACATTCCGAAAAGTACATAATGCATCGAGCTTAGATGAGGTCAGGATGAACCAGGTCAGAATAAGAGTGAACATAGTCTTTAGCAGGTGTAAGGTGTAGAAACGCGTCGGTTAACCCTTTAATCTTGTGACCCTCAGAAATCCTCGGGTATAAACTGCGACGACGCACTCGCAGGGTGCGTCGTCGCAGTTTATACCGTAGGGCTGTAACCTTAAACACAGACGACATATGGCTTTGATCTCAAGCGTTCTCCAAAGAATGCAAACGTGAAATTCAGTTAGTAAAGCAAAGATTTTTCCGCTATGATCTCAGGAAAGTACTAACCAAAAACCTCAAAAGGTGTGGTCTATTATCAGCCCTACTGCTCGCGGTGCCAACTTCCCTAACTCCGGACCCATGTGAACACTTATTAGAGAGTTTTAGAATAGCGTAAAGACCCTTGCGTCAGCACTGCGTACAACACACGCTGTAGCTGTCGACGTAACGTTACGGAGCGCGTTGAACGCGCACTTTTAGTATAGCGGTAGGCAAACGCATACGTAACGATACGTAAAGATTTGCAGCGCCATCTAGATGTCCCCTACGAACTGCCTCAAACAATCCAAGGCGGTATTCGGTAAGGCTAATTCAACACTGCGAATCTCTTCGCTTTGCTACGGAGTGCGTGAATCTCTTTCCAGTTGCCTGTTGTGAACGTGTTTTGCCTTTTTTTTAGGGCTGTGCGACCAGCAGTTCGATCGATGGTTCGCTCCAGTGTGTTGCGGGATCCCTACTATCTAATGTTGGCCTCGTCATTTGCTTGAAAGTATGCAAACAATACGTCGCACCGCTCCGTACCTACCGCAGAAAACAACACTTTTTTGGGTTTGACGGCGTTGCCAACGTTCTTGGCTACCGACAACCCATCTTTGTGGGTGCTCGAAAGGGTTCGTCGCGTTGATTTCTTTGAGGAGGTTGTGGTCGCCTGTCAATACCGCCCGATCAGGCCAAGTTCCACTCGCTCCGAGGAAGTCACACGGGGAAGCGCTACCTTTGGGAAAAGGTTTTATCTGTATTTAAGTTCAGAGTCCGATGAAGAAGAGGGCCAAGGCTATCTAGTGGTCCGGGTCTTCAGTTGGAGGCCTTGCTCGGCACACGCTCTTTCGTCTGTCTCCAGCTCCGAACTCCGCGGGTCCTCGCCCGCCACGAGCCTCGCCCTTTTCCTTCTTCTTCTCTCTTTCTTCCACAAGGTTGAGGTCATCTTCAATGGTGAAGCGAACCCGTACCATTTTGCAAACTGAGTAGTCTAGCGCTTTCCCATGCGCAACGAGAGTAACGAGAATGTATGCGCAGGGGACCGCTACGTACGCTCGCAAAAAGCGATAGCGAGCGTACGTACGCATAGCTCGCCGCAGTACGTACGTATGGCTCTATGCGCAGTGTGAAGGACGCAGCGTTAACGCTAACGTAGGGGGCTTACGTTTGCTGGTGTAATAACGTATTACTAAAACTCTCTATTATCATCCGCAGTGACTGCCTCTAATTGTTAACACATATTTCGGTGACATCTTTACACGTGAAACATTGCCAGTGCTTCGCTTACCTAGTTTTGAACGCCCAACAGACATGCGGGATGTTCACCTCTCATAGCGGTATTTTGAACGTTATTTATCGCCTTCCTCTAAAATCATCTCCTGGCTGTGATTCCATCACTGCCAGGAAATGGAATCACAGCCAGGAGCCAGAAATTGACGATAATACATGCGATAAATTTTCGCTCCTTATTCTTGAACAATATCTGGCCCTTTCCCAACTGCCATCTGCCTGGCTAAATGCGAACGTAGTACCCATCTTCAAATCAGGTAATCCGAATGAGCTATTCTAATTACAGGCCTATTTCACTGACTAGTGTATCATGCAAACTTTTAGAGCACGTCGTTTTCAGCAACATAATGTCACATTTGGATAGTAAAAACTTGTTGTTCCCTAATCTAATCAACATAGATTCCGTAAAAACATATCTTGTGTTACTCAACTATTCGAACTCGCCTACGATCTTCATAGTAACACGCACTCTTTGAAACAAACTAATGCAATATTCATAGACATATCAAAGGCTTTTGACTGTGTTCCTTATACCAGAATAATATCCACCGAAAGATGTGCTGTACTGTCCGTCCCTATGTTTATTATTTCTTTTTTAGTTAACTTCACCAATGCGCTCACGTCGAACTAAGTTCCCATTTAATCGTGAATAATGATCTTGTCTCCTGGATTAGGGCTTTCTTGTTTAATAGCACCCAATCTGTAACCGTCAATAATACCGCTTCCTCTTCATTGGACGTCATCTCTAGCGTCCCTCAGGGTTCAGTTCTTGGCCCTGTTCTTTTTTTAGCGTATGTAAACGACATTGCTTCTTCTTTATCTTCCTCCATCAGACTCTACGCTGACGACCTTGTGCTCTATCGCAAAGTTTCTTCCATTGAGGATTGTAGAATCTTACAAGGTGATCTAGGAAAACTAACAACTTGGTGTGACTCTTGGCTCATGACGATTAACCAGGATAAATCTAAACTAATGTAATTTTCGATATCAAAAAGTAAGGTCTGTTTTTTATGTACTATTTTATCTCGCGAGCGCCAACAGATGGCCGCATTTAAATACTTAGGAGTGTGCACTCGCTGAATATATTTAATGGGAGTGTCACGTTAACTATATCACCAAAGATAACAAAACATTGGGACTTTTAAGAAAGCATCTGTACGTCGCCGACTCATATGTCGAAGCGTTATAGTCTTTACCATGTGAGTACGGACTAAGTTAGAAATACGCATCGATCATATGGAACCCTTATCAAATATACCACATTAACCAACTCGAGGCTGTCCAGAACCTTGCGGCCCGTTTTATTACTCGCAATTATTCCCGGAATAGCGTTTCTTCTTTAAAAGAGTCCATACCTCTCCAACCTCTCGACACTCACAGAAAGATTGACCGGCTCTCTTTCATGCACAAGCTGTACTATAACCCATGGTCACCAACAATATTTATTTCCCTGCCCATCATATTTCCTCTCGCCTAGATCATCTTTGTAAATTTGAAGCCATTTTTTTTTCAGAACTGATGCCTACAAATGCTTACCTTTCCCACTATGCATTTCTGATTGGAACAGTCTGCCCTCTAGCTTTGTGATAATAAGTGACTACAACTATTTCACGCAGGGGGTTGCTCAGTCGGTTGAATAATGTCTGTATAAAGATGCTTTTTTCTTTATGTCCTCGTTCAGTGTTTTTCCCTAATTTTATTATTAAACGTGTGACTTTGATGTACACCCCTTATGTGATGCCTCTTCTAGAGGCCTTTAAGGTAACAAAATGAAATGAAAAGAAAGTATCATCCGCTCACGCCAGCAGTATCCGCGGCTCCAACGTGCTCCTGGGTCCGAGGGAAGCTCGACGTAGGTTCCCCGGTGGCCCGGTAGGAAAGCACGTGGGTTTGGTCAATGGTGGCCCTGATCCGAGGCTCGCCCCGATTTCCAGGGGACCCCGCTAGGGTCTCTGGCCCTCCCATCGCGTTCACGGACAGCAGCTGGCGGCGACGACGTGGCGGGGAGGTCGTAGCCACATCCTGGTGTGGCAGGCTTGCGGCGAGCGCGGGAGGGCTGGGCGCACTGGCTTCTGAAGGGCCGCTTTCCTCCGGCCCTTGAGAAGAAGAGCCTCGATCAGGCGCAATTTTGATTCTATACTTCTTTCAAGTTCAGACACAGCCTACTCTCCGAGCTGATGGGACCAATCAGACAGCATCTGAAGCGCGCCATCATGGTGTTCGTCGTGTTTCTGTACGTGTTCTATCATCGCTGAACCAATTACAAACAGAAAAGGCCTAGTGACTTGTGCTGGACCGCGGCCACTGCGGCTGCGCCCGATCTGGAGGTCGTCGTGAGCGCGACGTCGGCGCCATCGCCGCGACTGCAATTTTCAATGAAAGGACAACATTGAACTCCTTCCTACGTGGGGTGCGCGTCACAAATGGTTTCGAAGATCCAGCAAGGTTGGCAGTAATCGCCGGCAACTTGCTCCTCCCGACGCGCTAAAGTTTCTCGCCTAAAGTGTCAGACAAGACCTCTCTGCCGAGGCAACGCAAGTGAACACTTCCGGTCGACCGATCGCATTGCATTCTCATATCTAAATAAAAAAAGAAGAAAAAAACTACAATGTTACTTTGGGCCAAAAAACGTTTTTTTCTTCCTCAAGTTAGAGCATTGGAGCTGCTTGATTAGCTCCAACAAATCGTAGCGTTGACCGCGGTCGGACCTTATTGCGAAACGGAGTATCGACCCACTCAACTCACCGACGTCACGCCACTCCGGTGGCGCTGCTATCGGTACTGTGCATGCGCAGACGCTTCAACTCCTTCCAAATTTGGTTTCTGCGCAGCGTGCCCACACCAGGCGAACTTGTTTGGGAACGCTGTGTTTGTGTGTAATGCTGAGTTCGCATGGCCGTTGGGGTCATAACGCGGATCGTTGAATTGATTAGAGACGAGAAAAGTGATCGATGTTTCGAGTGCGTGGAACGAACGGCAAACTTCGCCCGGCAAAAAGTTCGTTTTTGGGCTCGAACAGCAACGTTTGTGATGCCACGCGCAAAGCGAACGCCGTCAAATAAAATCGGTCGCATCTTTTTTTTTTTTTCGTTTGATGGAGTTTAGCGTTTAGAGATTTCTGGGAGTGTGCGCGTCGAGCTGTAGGGGCTACGGGGTTACAGCATTAGAAATGTTGTAACCTAGTTAAGCTGGCTCCAGATATTTATTTATGAGGAGCAGAATCTAAGCATGTCCGGCCGTCACATATAGTACCGTACCCTCGAGCCGCGAGTCACGCGAGCCCGTGCTCGTGGTTCGATGGCACCCTCGATGATGATAGCGGGCTGTCTCTGCTAAAAAAGAAATAGAAATACCCAACGGTACAACGAATGTCCCCGACTTATTGCTTTGCGACTCAGTCAAAACACCGATCGTTGGGCTTTCTTGACCGGTTCGCACACTAAGAAAATATGGTCTATAACAATTGGTAGCTTCAGAAATGGGTGGGCGCCTTTTTTAGAGCGCAGCTCCTAGGCGCCCGTTTCCGGCTTGAGCGGTGTCGCCGTTGGCGTCGGCGTAACTGTGACGTCACGTGACCCCCGTGACGTCACGATGGTCACGTGACTCAGGTGGTCACGTGACCTCGCCTTCGAGGTCACGTGACACGGCGTAACCGTGAGGTCACGTGGTTCGCGTGGCGGAGAAGCAAGCAGGATGACGAGGTAAGGAGGAGGGAGGAGGGATATATCCTCCCTCAGTACTCTTGCATCCTCCTCCTCAAGAGCTGCGCTCTAATTCGGCGTTACAGGAAGTTGTAAACGGCTTTTTTTTCCCCACATTCTGGGCGCAATGTTGCTGGCTTTTGCTCATTGATCAAGCTGAAGAGAAAAAAAGGTTATGTGTACCGAGAACATTGCGGGGAAGCAAACACTCAGACTATTGGTGTGGCGAGTGATGAAACCATAAAGTATGGCAAAAAACCTACTCGCGTTTAGCAAACTCATCACAGAAAACTAATTTCCACCTCCTGACAGAATATGTGTTACGCTTCCCCACGGAAGGATGAGGAAGACAGCTCCTTTTTTAGATGTGCTGAAATGAGTAGTAGTAGAGTGTTCCAGTAGATCGTTTTCGCGTTCCGATAAAAATTCCAGATACGGTGTCGATGCCAACGTGGATGCGCGGAATTATGGCGTGCTTCGAGCAAACGGTACATCACGGATCATATGCTTTCTGAAATGGGCAAAAGGCAGAGCCGTATAATGAGGGCGTTTGGCCATTCATGGGAAAGTATAGAGGCAAGTGAGGAGGCACCATCGGCCAACAGCGGGTTGGGCGTGTTCCAGGGCGTCATCACAGATTCGAATGTGGCCAGCCAGGAGCCGAAAATAATACCCTGACGGAGGTCGCGAGAAACAAAATTAATAAGTGCGTCAGAGTAACTCTCTGTGACTGAAAATACACGGGGCACGTGATTTTTCGATCACGGTCATGCAAAATCAAATCCTAGGAAAACGATCAACGTGATCCGTACGCCAGGAGCAGAGGGCCGGGAAAATTCCGTCTGAGCGGTCAGACTTCGCTCGAGCGAAAAGGGTTCGAGCGGTACATTCGAATCTTACATCTTTTTGCATGATCATAATCGAAACATCGCGTGCTCTATATTTTCAACCATGAAGAGTTTAGTTACTCCATTTAACACTTACGCACTTATTAACATTGTTTCTCGCTACCACCGCTAGGGGATTACTTTCGGCTTCTGGTTGGCCAACAGAGCATGTCACGCCTTCTATCTTCGTCCCTTGCACGCCCTGGCTCTGCCCGCTCCTCCTATTGACCAAACTCTATATACGGCTCTGGGAATATGGGAATGCTAAGGATTGTCTTGGCTTCAGTTTGCTTTTGGTTGACCTGCACTTTTAAGGTTCATTATTTTCTAAAACGGCCGTCTTTTATTCGTTGTTCATGACACAAATATTTTTTTCCGCTAGAAAGATAATTTGCATAATATACCGGTGCTTGTTTTTGTTTGTCATGCTGAAAAACCTAAGATGTCACCATCAGGGAACGCTGCAACGCATAGTTGTGCCAAATCGGCTTGACCGCAGGCTCCTGAATGTGTATTCCAAACCGTTTACATCAGTTAATACCTAGCTGAGCCGTGTCCTTAGAGAGTCTTAGTAGAGCGTTTTGATACCTCCAATAACGAGACCCGATTCTACGAAAAAGCACTGTCGGAGTACTGGGTACCGATATTGGAGTCATCGGAACTGTCTACTAAACTTTTCTGTTATGTGACATCGTTACCGGAGTGAAAAAACTGGTCCATTGGAACTTTCCAAACTAACGCAAAGAACAAGACCCAAACAGTCGAGCACTGCCGTACGCCGTGCCCTTCGTACCCTGCTGCCGGTGGGCCGGGCTGACGCTCCTCTTGCCGGTCCGCGATCTAGACCTGGACTGGCGCCGCGGGGTGGCGGCCTTCTTGGCCTTCTTGGTCGGGCTGCTGCCGGACGACTTCCGGGCGGACCTCTTGACCGGACTCCGGGAAGACCTCTTGGCCGGGCTCTGGTCCCGACTCGGAGACCTCGCCTTCTTCCTTGCGGAGGCTGAGCCGCCGCTCCGAGTGCGTGCCGACCGTCGCTTGACGGGACTGGGTCTGCAGGGGCTTGCCGCCTTCCTCCCTGGGCTCCGCGAAGGAGTCCTGGTGCGGCTTCGAGAGCGCCTTTCTTCCGTCCGGGCCGAAGTGCTGGCCTGCGTGTGTTCGGCGTCCGAGTCGGGCACGGAGGACATCACCGTGCTGCTGAGGCTGGAGACTGAAACCGTCACCCCCGAGGGCTGTGGGTGCAAAGGAGAGTCATGTCTGCGAAGGGTGTAAGCCCAAGATCTGGGTAGCTTTTGAAATAAGGCCACACTGAAGATGAGTGGTTGGTGACTATTCAAAGCACATCCATGGCAGGAAGAATAAGCACAGACCAAACAAAAAGGTAACCCACAGTGAGTGCCGTTTGGTTCCAATCAGGTACTTGAAAAGGAACCTCGATGTATCCAAGTGGAGCCAAAGTTTTCCCAAGAAAGTTGGCGAACCATCGGCTGCCACTGTAAGGTTTGCAATTCTTTTTTGTTTTTTTACGAAAAATTTTTTTGGTGGTTTCTTCTAGTTTTGTGTTTTGTCTGGATGATCACATAACATAACACGCCGTTCAATCAAGTGACCACGTAATGATGTGGAGTTTGAATTGCTCGGAACCACATATCGCTTAATGGGCCTAAAATAAAACTAGCAAACCAAAGATAAAAAAACCAGAAGCGCGTTTTTTTTTTTTAAATAGTAAAGAGGGTTGTGTTTTTGCGGTTCTTCGCTGCTCACGCATTTCGACGCTTATTTTATTAAGGCCTTGTTCCGCTGAATAAATTGAGACGAACCTCGTTCCCTCACTTAACCCTTGAGCCTTGCTTCTCTTTTCTTAATCGACACTCTGAGTGAGCTTCAGTAGGCCGCCGCTTCCCTTTAGCGATGTCCTTTTCAGTGCGCTCCTTCTTTCGAGGCAGTGTGAAGGCAAACCAGAGCACTTCCAGCAAGCGTATGTCTTCTATTATAGGATGGATATATGAGCATCGGGTGGAGTCTTTGCATCGGGTGGTGGCTAGCGCCACCTGGCCTAAAAACATTTACGCCCGCTCAGTTTTTAAATTTTGCTATACTTTTTTTATCTCGTCACAAAACCCAACCAATTTTTTGTTTAATTATCACGGTTTTCTAGACATTCTGCACCATTCAGCAAACCTTATTTTTGTGATTGTATTCCTCTGTTCCTCCGTCCTTCGCTCTTCGCCAGCAAGATCTTAGCGCTTTCACCACATCAGCTACCACTTACGGGCGGCGTATTTCCGATGGCCTGTTGTCCTAAGCTGGACACTTGGCGGAAACGCCGGCGAGAAATCTGGAGGCCGCGATTGGCCAACGCCGCACTTGACCTTGGCGCCGGCCAATCATAGCCGCCGAATTTCTCGCCGACTTTTTCGCCAAGTGTCCAGATTAGGGCCCCTGGACGCCCAACGCGGCGAGGAAAATAAAGATGGAGAGGGGGAGATTCTAGCAGAGGTAGACACCCTAGCAACGGCGCTTACGCTGGATTGGCTGCTCGCCAACGCGCGGGAACTTGGATTTCAGATTCGGACGGCGCGTGTCTCACTGTGTAGTCAGTGTCTATAACAGGAATGGCCAAGCTGCGGCTCGCGAGCCGCATGCGGCTCTTCGCGTTTTAAAGTGCGGCTCGCGGCCCCCCCCTACCCCCCCCCCCCACACACACACACACACACACACACACACACACACACTCCCTTTGCCTCCCTCCCGGTCACACGAGCACTTCCCCACAAAGAGAAATGGAACGCGCTTTAAATCGAAAGTCAGGTTGCGGTTTGGTAGTTCTGTGCTACTGCTACCTTCCATATACCATTGAACTGCTTTTGACTTGGATAGATTGAAAGTAGTTCGAGTTTCATTTACTGCTCTAGACAAAAGTTTGTCTCCCCCCCCCCACGGCTCTTGGAAGTTTTGTGGGTTTGTTTGCGGCTCTTGGGCCGGGTCAGCCTGGCCACCCCTGGTCTATAATAAGCGTCGCACTAGCTTCCCATGAGTCAGCAGCCGCCGGTGTGCGCTCACACGCAACGAAATTGACGTCATCATATCCCCCATTCGAGCTTATTAAGCGTGAAGGGGCGTATGTGTAGGGTTATTCGTTTTCGGGTAAAACCCGATTTTACCCGATTTTTACACCCCGAACATGTTTGAGGAGAATCGGGTTAAACCCGATTTCTCCCCGAATTCCAAAACCACAAAACCAGCCTATTTATTTTGACGCCTCACGGACTTTGCGGTGCACACACGCTAGCTACCCTACCTCGGGACAACAGTGACCAATAGTTCATTTCGCAAGCTGCGTGCAGCACTGTGGACGCTACACGACTCTCTACCAACCGCCCAACGAGAGCGCCTAGCTCACCGTGACATTCTACGGAGGCCGGCTGAGGAAAAGCGACAATAGGTGTTGGGGCCTCGGAGGGACATTTCCGTCCCCCCGCTGTGCAGGGGGAACCACCTCGGCACGCCATGTAGCTTCGGCCCTGCTGCCCACAGCTTGTGAAATGCACTATCAATCCCCCTTCGACCGCTGAGGTGTCAACGCCCAGCAGGGTCTCTCGGGTAGCATGGCCATCTCGCTGGCGTCCAACCATTCTCACGAACAACGTACGAGCCACAGTCGCGTGAACACATAGGGAAAACTTAACAGGTTTATTCCGTAGCGAAATATGTGATCGAAGACGACCGTCCCTCGAACGGTCGGGGTTTTTGTTGACACCTGAGGGAGAAGAGGATTCCGTGGGCGGTGCTTCCTTTGAAGCGACCGACGGCAATCGGAGCTGGAAAACCCCGATGTCCCCCCGATTACCAGCTTGAAACAGACCCCTAATTTTAACGCGTTAGCGTTAAAACGCTTAAAATACGCTCCGATAAAAAAAAAAGAAGGAATGTATTATTGAGTATATTTGTAAATTTAACCCGAAAAAACCCGAATTTCGGAATGTTTCCACAAAAAACCCGATTTCTCCCCGATTATCAGCTTGAAAAATAGCACCCGATTTTTACCCCCGAATTTAAAAAAATATAAAACCCGAAAACGAACAACCCTGTGTATGTGATGATAGTGTGGCACTTATTGTAGACATTGAAATGTTCAATTCACCATCCCTTTACAACCCCCCCCTCCCCCAAGCCTGCCTGCGTTCACGCCACTTCGCAGCGACAGCTATGCGGCTGCTAATTACAGAACTATTAACCCACTTGGCCAACCTGTACACGCCGCTTTGCGGCGTCGAACCGGCAACCCAAGCCCCGCTATCCGACAGGTGCAGGTTCTCCCCCAGATTTGCTCACACAGGTACCTTGGCCACATTCAGAGGCCTGGAGGCGAGGGAATTTTGAAGGCCTATAAAATAGCATTCCGAGGGGAGACTTGCATCAGTCATTCTTCCCTTGCATCAAGAGATACTGAGGTACGGCCTTTACCTTCGACATTCCCGCATGTTTGAGTTAGGATGCATGAGCAGGGGGTATTCTCCGAGTTTTCTTTTAATTTTTAAGCAAAAATATATTGTTCCGCATATGAGCAAAAACAAAAAAAAAACAAAGGATGTGTGGGTGAAAGAATCTTTGCCAGGTGCGAGTGTGCGCTTGTCTGTCGTATTTATTCTCTACTTTGTCCTCGTCTTTGGGGCGCTTTTTAACCAGAATGAAGTATCAAACACCCTTTTCTTTCTTATATCCTGTTTATGAGATCTGTACATTGGTGAAGCTTACTTTCTTGTATTCTTTGTTTCTGCAATTTCCTTTCTACTTTTCTCTTTACCACTGAACTATAGTATGCTCATTGTACTACTATAGTGGGGTACTTAAATGTTTGCCTTCGGTTTCGGTTCGATAATTTTTTGTTAAAATAATTTATGCATAATTGCTTGCATACTTTCTGTGCCTACACCGTGACTTCCATTTCAGTAAAAGTTTCTTCAAATTTCAATTAATTTACTAGTTACTCTTCCACTCTGGAAGGGCAACCAGCCCATGTCCCCTTGTACAGCCTCATCCCATATGCTCCTGAAGCCAATCTACCCAGGCACCCTTGCTGAATTTCCAATCCTGATTGAACTTCTGACCTCATGTTCCTC
This sequence comes from Ixodes ricinus, assembly GCA_037355805.1. Classification (NCBI taxonomy): domain Eukaryota; kingdom Metazoa; phylum Arthropoda; class Arachnida; order Ixodida; family Ixodidae; genus Ixodes; species Ixodes ricinus. Next base: position 35,274 of record JAZHYW010029454.1, read on the forward strand.
TAGATATTTCCTTAATTCATGGAGCCAAAGGTACACTCCAGATATTTGTATCTCTCTACATGATCTATTTTTTTATTACGTGGACTTGCCATACGGCATAAGATCCAAAGCATCCCCGTTTCCTGGAAGAAGTCCAGAAGGGAACGGTGAAGCGGAGCCATGTGTCCAATGTTGAAAGTCTGGTGGCCGGTTAGGACAGAGGCACACCCGGCTAAGATGGCGACGGCGGGTCGCTTGTAGGCCCGGGCACGTCCACAGGAGGCGCTCGAGATTCGCCTCCCGGACTAGGGCTGGACAAAAGGGACTATCTGCCCGCTCTTTCGCCTCTCATTGCTACTCTTTGGTCTCCTCCTGTCCTTTTTTACACCGACTCGATGCAGGCTGTCCATGTCCTACGTCGTGTTGACCGCCCCTTCAGTGTGACGAAAACCTTTCATCGGTTCGTGACCGAGTGCCCAGAGTCTGCTGGATTCGCCGTTCTACTGTTCCCACCCATGCCGCGGCAGACGCTGCCTAGTCTACCCGCTTCCTTCAGTTGCAGACCACGGTTAGTGTGGTCATTCACAAGAGACGCTGCGGCGCACCAGACGGGCTCTTAAGGCCGGTTCAGACACTTGCGTTTGAGTGCGTTTGACTGCGTTGCGGCGAGAACCGAAAGCGAGTCACCGGCACATCTGAGCTTCGTATGAAGCGTGGAATCCAATTCAAGGAATCTTCTTGGCACGCGATATAAGAAGCAGGGGTGTCCTGGTGTCTCGCTGCCACAACGCTGAGTCAAACGCACTCAAACGCAACTGTGTGAACCGGCTTTATTCCTCCGTTTTGTTCCAACCTTCCTGACCGTTTACCCACCCATTCTCTATTTCACACTTAGTATAGGAGTATTCACTGGACGCCATATTTGTGGGTGCTGTTTAGAGCGCATGCTCAGAACGAGCTCACATCGATAGGCTGCTAAGACCAGCACTTTTGATGGTGCAGAATGCACGTTTCAAAAGAACTGTAGAAGCTCGCCATCAGCACGCTCTCAGCATTCGCGCACACAGTCAAAGCTACTGGCGCGAGCGCGTGGCCTCATCTCTGATTTCGTTTGCGCGAGAACGTGTGCAGATGATCTGCGCGATCAAACCTCACGCTCGCGCAACCAGCTTGACAGGGTTGTACACTAAATATGAGAGTATTAGCGATGTGCGCGACCAAAAGCGTCGCTGTGGACGGCTTTCACGCTTGGCCAGACCGCTGGGCATATGATCGTTGGTCAGGGGATTTATCAACTTTGACGGTGTTAGTTCCGGATTGAACGAACTTGGTTCCTGACGCTGTCGGCTGTGCTTTTTGAGAGCACCATCGATACTCAAGTCGTCGCACCATGGCGGTATGTAGCGAGGTAACAACTGGTGAACATCGCGGCGCAAGGCGAACCGCAGTCGTGACATCACGATGGGAACCATTAGAGGGCGCCACCGAATTATCTCGGCGCTAATTGAAGAGATTTTGCTCCGAAGTTTTCGTGTGAATGCGGCGATCACACCGGATGTCCGCGCCAGACGGGGTCATACCAGGACATCGTATAATACAATGTCGTGTACTGTCAGAGGTTACCTCTTTTCGTTGTTAAACACAATTATTCCAGAGTTGTCACTCCTAAAACTCGGGCCCAAGTTGCCCCCTTCCTCTCCATATATCCCAGTGAACTACTGCAGTGTATTCCGGATATTTTCTATGAGTACTAGTAAGTACTGCGCCCCCTTTCTAAATTGTTTCCTTAGTTTTAGGAGGTGTAATTCCTGCACAATGGCGGACACAAGCTCCGGACTTCTTGCATCCGATTGCGCCTATAGTACGCCGCACGAGCCCTCGTGCAGCGGGAGTAAATCTCGGAGCTACCCGCTAAAGCAGGTTTGCGGAGTTTGTTGGCGAACGAAATGTTATCGAATTTAATACCTGCCGCCTCACAATATACCTTCTTTTTTTTAAAATTGAAGTGGCGCAATGCCGCGCAAAGCATCCTGGTACCCATTGATCACTAAGTTTTGGTTTCGATTGGCCAACCTCATTTCACGACATCACGTCAAGACAAAACACAGTGCTTGTACTCGTATGTTAAAATATGCAACTTTCCTTAAATGTATATGTATACTGATAGGCGGTGCCTACCTATACGGATGAAATGCTGGGGAACATTTATTCGGGCTCTCGACGTGCCGGAGTTTATGCGCAGGTAAACACAGGACAAAAATAGCACATGGAAGAAGAAGTCATCCTGCTCCATTTGCCGGTCATCCTGCTCTCATTGGCTCCACAATGTTCGAGGCTTCTTAAATTATCCGTGAGCCGAGAGGGTCAGTGCTGCGCTCTGGGCGTGGTAACCAGGCTGGCCAGACAGGTATGGGACGCATCAGGTCGTATACTTCTCGCCACAAAGCCAATAGTCGGTGGCAGGCTAAGAGTTCAATGAGCGCTCTGACTCCATGTAGAGCTTTCTGCCTTCGGTGACACTTGGTCGCATGCGCAGCGGAAGCCCGGTGAAAGGCAACAATCGCGTGCTGAAGGCGGAGCTTGTACTTAATTCTTAACACGTAACCAGCTATTCGTGACTCCAGCGAACTATAGAGGGCTTGCTGGTCAGGCAAAATGGCGAACGAAAGGAGGTCGTTTTCGTCGTTCGGCACGCGGACCGTAAAATTATTGCACTGCAGCGTAAAAACGGTGTCACATATGAAAGCAAAGCGATTTTTTCGACGGTACAAACCTTCTTCTAGTCAGTGCGTAGGAATGACACTGCGGAAGCATAAAAATAATTACTAGAAACGATGTTTGTTTCTATGCCGCTCACGAGGACCTAGCAGCGATAGCAGACGACAGAGTCGAAACGACCTCCCTCCTGAGCTTCTTGGCGTTGCCGCTACGCGGCGTCGGTTTCGCTGGAGTCGCCAATAGGCAGGTCCTTACGGCCACTGGAGGTCCGTGTTTCAACGGGGACTCTCAACAAAGATGAATGAGCGCAATGGAAGCGAGCACTGACTTTATTTTTATGCTTTGCGGGGATGCATTATACTTCGTCCACGCTGCGATCGAAACCGAAACCCTGCCACTCTTCGCCATGGCAGAGTAGCAGTGTTGCATGCAGGGAGTATTGAAAGTACTCTATAAAGCCTCCCGTTGGCGCAATGATTGGGCGTCGGGCTTACTAATTTTGGGGTCCGGGTTCGATTTCTCTTGGGGGCTTTCAGAAATCTTGTTCTCACTTTTCATTTATCCACTTACGACATACGCGCATGCGCATTAAGCGACGTTATTATAGTCCAAATTTGCCACCTTAATAGACCACTTTGAGAAATGGTGTGCAATCTATTGGCGACGTGTGCGACCGAAAGCGTCGCTGGCACGTGATGACGGCCCACCTACGAATTGGCCGAATGCTGACTATGACGTCGAGCGACGCGATGCTCGACGGAAATAAGAGGGATGGTCCAGAACTTCAATTTTGACGGCGTTGGCAGTGTTGCTTTGAGAGCGCTGTGATTTCAGGCTTCCACCATGCCCATGACAAACACCATCGAATTGTGTTCACAGGTAACAGGTACGCCATGCGAAAGGTAACCAAACGGGGCGCCACCAAAGACGTCATCTCCGCTAATACCCGCGGTCAGCTTTCTGTGGCAATTCGAAGAGAGGGGAAAGCGCGTGTACTGGCGGTTGCGTGCACCCTCTCCCCTAGCATTGACTGCATTGCCACAGAAAGCTGACCGCGAGTATAGTGGCTCTAATATCGGTCTAAAGGCCCTATCATATAGTTGCGCTTGACTACGACCGACTCAGTAAAGGGCGATTCACACACTTACGTCGAGTCCGACCGAGTACAACTGCAACAGCTTGCGACGACGGGTTGTTATGGCAACAGCTGCTTCGGCTCCAACAAAACGGGGTAAAAACCGGTTTTGTGTGAGCCGACGCAGCTGTTGCCATAGCGACCCGTCGTTGCCAAGCAACTTGTCGGAGTCGTTGCACTCGGTCGGACTCGACGCAAGTGTGGGAATCGACCTTAAAGCCCGGTTTATAAGCCTCTTGTGATGGTTTACGACCGGCTCCGCAGCAGCGCATACGGTCGTAAAGCCGTGGCAAGAGGCTTAAAAACCGGTCTTGACTCAGTCGGTTGTATTCGGTCGCAAGTATGTGAACGGGCCTTTTGTTTATGTACGCTAATGGCGGTGAAAATCTAGTATGCATTCTTCAACGGCACACGTACGAACGTTACGGTGTTCTTTGCTGTACTTGTTCTTTCTATCTCTATTCGTTTCAGTTTCACTGCTGTCAAGAAAATATCACTTTGTGTACATGAGGCGCCTACTTGAGTAAATCTTGATAATATTCAGCACATTTTATTGTAATGTGCTGTCTGAGGCGTGGCGAAGCCTAGTATTTAAAGGATTACCAGGACACCCTCAAATGCGTCGCGCACAGAAGCTTATTAGTCTCGTGGCGCTTGCATGGAACAACAGCGGACTAACGTCTGGAACTTTCAGGTTCCCGTGTCTTCAAAATCTTTCCCGCATCAGTTATCAAAAGACAGCCATTAGCATGTACAGGTGATGCACACTTAGGTGATGATTGTTCTAGAATAGACCGATCTCACTTAGCGTTCCACGCATGCGCGGGGACGTCATAACTGTAGCTCAGAGGAAGCAGGTACCGCTGCACAAGACAGCTCGTGTCATCTCGTGCTCTGCTCGCGCGTGCAGAAAGACCAACTTTCCCACGATGCATGCCGCCAGCGGTGGTGCGACGAAACTGGCTGGTGAGGTCGGTCCATTGGCCAGACGGAATTTCGGAAATGGTCTATCTGTTACTGCAAATATCTGACTGAACACAACAGCTGGGATCTAAAATAAATCAACCGCGCTACCAGGGAGGGCGGACAAAAGCGGTGCTTGGACGTGACACCTCCTACGTGACAAAGCCGCAGGGGTAGATTATCGACGTCACCGCGGCCAACGCGGGAGGACCCATTGGACGTGACTTCGTGTTCGACCCGTGACCAGTCTCGGCCGAATGCTGTCCGGTCTGTGGCCCACGTTGGCCCTTTGTTAAGGACTTTTTGTTGATTCTAGTCCCCGACAACTTAAGGTACGCATTCTTCTGCCGCCATTTCATTGGTATATACTAACATCCCTGTCAGACGGGCTAATCTAGTGCACTTCGAATCAGTGCCCTCGAAGCTTACCGAATGTCACTTCGAGTGTTTCGGGTGCCACACGGTAATACTTAATGTCCCTCAGAAATGATGGCAACAACGATAGGTAACGTACTATAAGCCACGTAAAATGTTAAAACGAAGACATAAATGTATCGGCAATATCTTGTCTCTTTAATAAAGACATGTTCCGAGACAGCCTTACGTTAACTAACGATCTTTACGCCAATTGGATGAGTCTGATCGATCATGACACGCCAAGATAAAGAAGAAGCAGATCCAACCTTGGCCTTCCGCTTCGTCCGACGGAGGTCTACGAGGAGCCTGCAGCACTAGAGCCAAATATTCTGGTTTGCTCGCCTGATGCTCAAAACTTGAGAACTACGGGCCTATTAGATTCATGATTATCGTGTTGTCTCATACGCAGCTGGATCGTGCTGAAACTGCTCTATCCTTTTCTTGCTAACCGAAGATTAGCGACGTGCGCGACCATAAAGCGTCGCTGTGATCGGCCTTCAACGATTGGCCAAACGCACATTCTAAGACGTCTTGAGCACGACTATTTCTGCTTCCATTTACATAAATAGAGAGGAAAGTCAGACTCGCAACTCTGACGGTGTTGATTTACGGATCGTGATGACTAAGTTTCCACCGCTCTTTTTACACACTATCGAACTTGTCGCTTGCTTCTAACAGCGTGTTTCCACATGACGTCAATCCGCCATTTTGTTGTTAGATGTCCAGCGTGATGAAACTTGCGAGCTCTTGAGCACTGCCAGTTTGAGGATGTGATGCGAATCTTTGGAGCGCTCGCCTTCTGCACACGCCAGACCGTTCATAACAACAAAATGGTGGACAAAATGACGTCGGTGAGAACACCCTATCATCTTCGTTGTGATGTCAGGAATAGGAACTATAGACCTTCCCAGCGCTTATCATTCAGGCGAAAAATGCTGAGTCGTTGGGCTGTGGACGCATGACACTGCGTCTCATATTTTGTGAAAGGGAGCTACCGGGCATGCTCAGAACGTCTTCCACAGCCCAATAGACAAAGATGACAGCGCCCAGGGCCCGTTTGCTCAAGCTGGTTAACTAACCGCGGTTAACCGGATTTCCTTACGAGGGGAATTTTAGGTCATGTGACCGGCAGAGTAAGGACGGCGGGGAAACATGGCGGTGCCCCCGGTGAGTGAGCTGCGCTCGCTTTGGAACTAATGCGTCGTTGTAGCTGCAATATTGGGCGTGTTTGTCAGCAATGAATGGCTGCAGGAGGCTTTCAGATTTGCCTTACCTCACTTAAAACGCAAAGCATGAGCAATGACCTCGCCGCATTTTTTAGATAGTCTTTCGATTCTGGCAATTCCTGAAGCCTCAAATGAACGCGATAGTTGTCGGCATGGCAACGTCTTTGAAAAGTGGATTGTCTTGACTCAATCGGCCGGGTACTGATAGCACTACAAAGGCAGACAGCGTCCCCATAGACCTTTTGCTAAATTTCCCAAGCACCGGAGAGTGCATGCTTACTGAGTGTAGTTACAGCGCTGCGCGTGCTGGCGTCTGCAGTAGTCAGTATTCTAAAGCAAAAGCCTACAACAAATTTTGCCGTGCACGCGTCGTTCGTCAAAGATTTATTATGATTATTTACTTCAAATATTTTATAGGTGGAAGGCCAGCGCGCGCCATGATCGTTGAATTACACTTCCAGTGTTCTCCTCGATGTTAGGGTAATTTACTAATAGGTCAATTTTCACTGAGCCGAATTACAGGTTTTTCAATTTATGACGGTGTTATATACAGTTCTTACATGCTGGCCAACCATGCTGCCGGTGTAACGCCCGCCTTTCACTTCTCACTTGCTTTCTCATCGTTTCTAGGTCTGAACTTCGTCGGCCTCTTTCGAACTTGGAAGGAAATTTCAACGAAACTTGTCTTCACTTCAGACAGCCAAATATTTAGAAATATTCCAAACAAGGATTAATTTAGTTTACCTTACCGATTATCTGTACCACGAGCAGTAAAAATTGTTTCTTAAGCTCAAATGCGCACTACCGTGTTTTCGCTGCGCCGCGAAGACACGGTAGTGCTGCATCTTTTGGGTCCCTCCATTTCCGGGACCTTTCCACGGAAGCCACTTATATTCGCTACAGCCAGGAGGTGACACCAGCTACCACCCATAATAAAACACGGAGCTGTCGCTCATCCAGCCCTCGTGAAGCTCTGGCTGGGTACTTTTAGGTACCTAGTAGGGAAGGGTGGTTAGCTTTTAACCGCGGTTGATAGTTAATCGGCTTCGAGCAAACGGGCCCAGAAGCAGAATCCTGGAAAGGTGTATAACATGGCGCCACCAAAACAACTCGCCGTCAAAAGCATTGAAATGACTTACTTTGTCGTCGTCTTTTATGAATTGCAACTGCAGCAAGCTAATCATTGCAGTACAGATCAGCCTGACTGTAATGCTAAGTTCACCCTTACTATATATTTGTGCTGCAGTGACACTCCCATGTCCTCTTCTCCTATACTAGCTGTTTCACCTTGTGTTGTACCGCAGGAAAGGCTACAAGCGCAGCTCCTCGCTCTAGGGCACATCTCGGTGGCACAAGCTCTCGTGCACTAAGGGTAGCTGCCAACGCTATGAGCTCGCGCTTCTAGCCTTCGCTGCAGGTAAACATAAGGTGAAACGTGGTATAGTCCTTTTAATAAAAACCTTTACGACAAGTTTTTGGCTCTCTTGTTGCTCTGTTTTAGCCTTCAAACCTGCTACCGAAGCTAGCACTCGATAGAGTGAAGTGAGTTCGTCGAACTAACTTGAAATCGAAGGTGCTCTTCAGGGAGAAGCCATGTGGCACACTACAGAAATGACATTTAGGGCTAAGTTTGCCTCGGTTCGAAGTGCACTGAATTAGGCCGTCTAAGAGTGGTAGAAGATGCTTGGGTTTCGACATGGCCCACGTTTCTTAATCTGTCAAGCGGATTGCGAATAGATCGCGCCGGTCAGTACCGGCCATACTGCCCGCGTTACCTGAACCAGCGTCGAAAGTCGAACAAAAGCCGACGAGCCGTCGACAAACTGGATCTGGCAAAAGTTCCCTTCGATGTGGACCACCCTGGCTGGCAACGGGTGGCTTTCGACGAACACCTCGCTGCCCACCCCCACCTCTTTGTCAGAGGCCATGCCGTGTGTCGTCGCTGGATCCTGGGACTGGATCCTGGGAAAGTAGCGCCAAACTCCTCGTACGGTCGCTATTTTGGCTCATAAAATTAGCAATTTCTCCTTGATCTTTTCATTCTTAGTGAGCCGATCTAAATTTACTGGTGAAGGGTAGCTTTATAGAAACGTTCCTTGTATACCGAGATTTTCCTATCCAGACACCGGCGAAACAAACGTACATTTTCGTACCGCCGCCACATGTGGTGTTGGTGCTGGGATGCAATGAAAAATAGTTTTCCTGTTTTGAAATCCGCAAGAAGAACAATATAATTGTTAGAGATTCGTGGAGATGGGCATGATTGATAAGTTGATTGCATACACAGTGCCAAAGAAGTTTATATGGGTGAGGAACGCCTTAAGTACGATGATGACTCCATGGTGATCTTGGTGCGATTGCATTAGAACGGCACTCTCGAAGCTTCGAAGATTTGAAGGGGCGGAAATGACGATTACTATTGCAACGGAGACCCAAACGCCTTGCGAGGTTTTGGTCTTCTTTATGTTAGTATTTGTTTCTGTTCGGCTGGGAAGGCAATGGCGCTACTTTCCCAGTATCCAGTGACTTTTAGGTGCAACTACCCTCTATAGCCACCATAACGACTGCAAGCAAGGCCCCTGGCCGCCGCCATAGCTCTTCTCGTGCGGACTTGCCCGTGCAATATCAAGCTTGCCAGAACTATGTTCGCACGCAAGCTTCACGTGCTTGAACTCATGGGGGACAAGTCGGGGCTCCATGCTGGCAATTGTCTATTTCTACTTGACAGATTGACTTTAACGCAGCTCGTTTCATATTTGAAAGTATGTTCAGCTACTTTACTAGGGGAATACAGGACACTCTCCTCATTTGCATCAGACAGAACGACGGCAGCGCCGTGAGCCACCCCTGGTGGAATGGTTTATTGGTAGACGCCTCTCTCCCTCACCCTCCTCTTCTCGCCGCCAGACCACGTGAAGGCGACGCCTCGGAATGCGGTGCAGTTGACGGGGTCGGGGATGCGAAGACGGTACCGCGGCCGCTGTCAAACGTGTCTCCACAGATCTTTGTTGTCGTCTTTTTCGATGTAATCTCGGGGAATGTCCTGTATTCCCCTAGTAAACTATTTGCTATGAACCCCCGGCCTGGCCCTTTCACCTCCTCTGAATAGACCGATCCTAGCCAGCCAGTTTGACTACGCCACCTCTGCCGCAATGCATCGGGGAACTTCAGGCTTTCGGCACGTGTGATAACCTCAGTGGAGCTTTGCGCGTGTAGAGCACGAGGCTGCACTAGCCCTCTCGTGCACTGCCCTTTGCCTCCTCTGAACTAAAATTATGGCGCCGTCACGCATGCGCCGAACGCCTGGTGAGATCGGTCAGTCATTTTCAAGAAAAAGTGCACAATCCTTACTCGAACACCGAGTTAGGCGGAAAGCCATTAAAGGGAAACTGAAGCGGTTCTGTATTCGAGGAAAAAAACCCCAAAGCACACACTTAAATCGTTTTTATCTGGCCTCCAGGATCACAAATATCGCGATTATTTTTCAATTTAGTGCACAGAGGCTGCAGAAAATGTTTTGTAAAGTTTCCGTTGAAGCCCTCCTTCCCGGAAAATCCGCTCTCGCGCATCTTCAGCGCCTATCACAGCTATGTACGCGATTTCTTCCTAGTTTTCAAAAACGATAAGAAAAAGACGTCACGACCGGTGTCTGTGCGAGGGCATATACCTGTCAAGCTTGCGATTGCACACGTTGTCCACTCGAGCGACACACGATTGGCGGCCGAAAGATCTGCGTATGACGTAACGACTGGTTGGAGAATTTTCGTGTTTCCTCGTGTTTAGTTAGATGTTCAGGAAAGACGAACGTGATATTCAGATTTACGGGATAAAAATACTCTAGAATTCACCTTTAACTTGTTTCCTTTGAAGAATCTCTTTAGTTTCTCTTCTAAATATGTCGCAGCCACGCCGAGGTGCACTGTTCAGAGGTCATGCTCAGAACGAGCTCTATACTTATGCGGAGAGCAAGTCTTCTGCTTTTTGCGCAGGGGTTGCGGTGACGTCAGAACGACGCCGAGCTCTGATTGGCTTTGATTGAAAGGATGGTGGGTAGACCTCGATGCTAGATGCCTTGAGGTCTTCTACCCACTATTTTGTACAATCAGCCAATAAGAGTTCGGCGTTTTGACATCATCGCAATTCCCGTGCAAGCAGCAGACGAACTTGTGCTCCGCATAAGTTCCCAAGACCGGCAAACTTCGTGGTGCGGAATGCCCGTCGCAAAAGTTCTGTGAAAGCTCGCCGTTAGCGCGCTGAGCAGCTACGCACTCAGCGATGGCCGCCACTGGTTTCCTGGTGCTGCGGGCGACGCAGCTGGAGTGAGAGGCGTCTTGAGTTGACACGCCCCGTTGAAGCGTAGCTATCCTCTCCTCGCGTCCCTTCACCAATTTCTGGTCTTTTCTTTTCGAAAGACGCCATGCCAAGACGCATGCTACGACGGAATTGGGTATAAAGACGCGAAATTAACTTGGCAGCTGGCACTCTCTGAGGGTGCTACCGTTTTCGAATCGCTTTTACGAACTCTTCTTTTGGGACGCTTTCTGAAGCCGAATGCTAGGCATCTATGGAAAGAAGGCATTTCAGGGTCTAGGAAAAATAGCGGTCATCGAGAGACCGGACCTTACTTACGCAAGGAGAGAAGATTCTGAATCCTGGTTAGCTCAGCGGGCTCAGGGATACTGGGGACACTGTGAGGGCGCGTGCGAACGTTCCGAACGGCTGGGGCTCGCGCCAGCTCGCACCAGCTCGCACCGCGCTGTACGTTGTGCTGGTTGTGCTGGCAGCAGTTACCCTCGTTCCCAACGCCCTAAACACGGTCCTTGGGTACAGTGAACTATAACTTCGAGGCACGCACGTGTGTTCATGTCATAACCATAGCCTCCTCTATACGGAGAAAGCCTGGCACGTCGCGAAAAAAAGTGGCCGCCGAAAGTAGGAGAGGGGGGCGGGGAATCAAGAGCGGAGGGAGCTCTCTGGGGAAGCTAGACTGCTAGCGCCACACAAGAGCGAGCGGCCAAACGCAGAAACAGTCTTTTTGTTTTTTTCCTCTTTTTTTTTCGGAATCGCGGAGAAGAGAAAGTCAACGTCAACCCTTCTTCGCCGTCCCTGCGTCCGCATCTCCGCAGCGGTCGGTCGTCGCTTTCGTTTGCGTTGGAGGTTGTGCGACGAACTGCCCGGAAAGGTCGGTATCTGGTGCTTGGAGCGTTCGGCGATTCATGGGTCATATACTTTGTTTCACCTTAGGTTTGAACGAAGTCAAGATGTACTTCGTTTGATCTTACGTGCGAGCGAAGTGCAGTGCTAGGCGTGCGAGCCGAGCACTCATATGTTCGCTGCTTTGCACGCGCGCTTATCCAGTTAATGATTTTCCTCGGGCTATCCTCTCATGCTTATAGCTTCGCCTTCGCTCCCACATAGGACTCAACGAATATAGAAGCGCGAGACCGACGCTTTGTGCATTGCTGCTTTGCTCGAGCGTGCGTGCGATGCAGTAACGCAAAAAGCGCTGGGCTCGCGCTTCTAGCTTTGGTTTCGCTCGTACATGAGGTGAAACCAAGTAATATGATACGCAACTTTAGCTTCCGTGAGAAACGAGAGCAACTCGCGTTTTAGTGCTAAGGGCGAAAAATAAAACGTGAAGGACACGGACAGACATGCACACAGTGTAGATGTCTGCACCTGTCATTTACGTGTTCACTTTTGTAATTAGCATACCTTATCAGTCTTCGTCGCTTACTCAACGGAGGCTCGAGCGATAGCAGCGTCCACAATACACATTTTTACTACTCCTTTACGAACTGTTTACATTGTTGCGCCTGTAGTCCAGTTGAAGCTCATACACGCGACGTTCCAAATGTGGCTAATCGGACACTCCCACTGAAATGACGGTCCTCGGCACCTGGGCGTCGAAACTACTCAGTCAAAACTGTTTGGTTCTTCCGCGGCACGACACGATGGTCCGACGACGGCGGCACTCCGCTGGCACACCGACAACTCTGCCGACGCTATGGTGTACTAGAATACTTCATACCGACGCCGCCGGCATCGTGCATTGTTGCCAGCGCCCTTTCGAATCGCCGCCGTCGCCGCAGCCGTTTCTCCCGGAGTACGAAAACGACGGTGACGAAAACACAAAAACAAACGTGGTTCGGGGAGCGGCCGCTCATGACCCAAGCGCTCGCAGTCTATCTCTGCCCTTTCTGCTCTGCGCTACCATATTGGTCACCGCTTCGCGCGCTTCTCCTCTCCTTTTTTCTGCGGCCGCTCGCCCTATGGCTCCGCCGTCGATGTGCCAGGCTTTTCTCCGTATAGAGGAGGCTGGTGTCATAACATATGGACATCTGTCACGCACAGTATTCGTGTAGCTAGCCTTTTAGAAAGCATCACGTCCACGAATGCAAGCTACACGCCCTACTCGGCTTTTGCACAAACGAGTGTCATGTTCTTTCGTCTCTCATAGCGTCGCCTGGCGGAGCGAAAATGTCTAGCTCGGTTTGATCCACCTTTGATCGGAGCGGCGCGACCACGACCTGCTGTAATCCATGGGATACAGCGGGTTGTGGAACCCCCTCCCGCAGGAATTCCACAACTGAAGTAATCTGTTAGCGTTGTTCCTGACCAGGCTCTCAGCGCGGGCCTCGCGGGATCTCGTCAGTCAGAGGGCGCATGACAGATTCGTCACTTTGTCACTAGAGACACCGGCTGCCTCTAGTGACGAATGGCTGTTTACGGGTGATCAACGCGCCTTATTTGGACGATGGCACGAGAGCAGCAGGGCTCGAAAACGCCCTTGCGCTTACGTGAACACACGAGAGCGATGCCGGCGATGCGTCCTGCTGCAGTGTGCTACAGCGGCCTGCAGGCGGCACGCTACGGCAGGTGTTCCCGAAGAACAGTAATCAGATTCATATCACCAGCCGCGCGCCGTGTGGGTCGGCTGTGAGCCGGAGAAAGCCTATGCTGAGCGCTCCCAACGGCAAAGCGAGGCGCTTCATCGCCGACAGCGTCTCCCTCATGGAGGCATTTTGTGGGCAGGTCAGGATTACAGTAGGTCGGGGGCGCGACATCATTCCACCTCTTGGCACCGACGCTGGTGGATGCAGTTTCTATGGTTACGACGCTCAGCGATGCGGCGTCGCTCAGTTTTTGATAATGATAGACCGAATCTGCCGAACTTCAGATTCGGCAAAGTTCAGCACATGCCAAACTTTTGAAGGAAAAGATTCGGCAAAAATTTGGCAAATGTCTGCGCACGCGGGGCCATGGATTGCAAATGGACGCCGTGCGGTCGTGCGGTTACCATCGTACAGTACAATGCAACCAGCGTTTACGGCGAGGTGTAAAGTAGGCAACGCGGTAACTGTGCGTAAGTGAGCCTTTGAGGTGTGGTTATCATGAATATTTTCTGCCTCAAAAACAGAAGATCGACCAGAAATTTAAAGCACTTCTCGCAATCATAACAATCCTGTTTTCGGCTCACAGGTAGATTGTGCCAAAACAAAATAATAGTGCATTTTAAATAGCGTTATTTCGCGGTTTTCATGTATCTGCATGCATAAAACTAAACACAGAACTATCATGCTCGACGTTGCACATCCGGCATTCCTAACTCTTCCCATCTTCCTAAACGTCCGTGTGTGCCCTAACACCAGAAACCGGCATTTTAGAGGTTAAAAACGAGTACGTTGCGAATATGGAACGCACACTCTCATGCAAAGCTGATGTACAGGTGACTCAAATCGAAAAAAAAACATTCATATTTACAATATTATTGTTATCTCTTCTGGTGAAGGCTCAACAACCGTTGCATTCGGTTTCTCCTAGGAAACGGTGACTCCTAGAGAAAGTAAGAACGCAGTGTTATTGCCTTTATTTTAACAATTTACACACAGTTACGGGCTTGCGCTGATGAGGCCTCCAAACCGAAACTATCGTAGCGTGATTCGTAACTGCGACCGCTACTACCCAACCTCGTTGTCACTAGGGGTGTCGCAAACTTTTGTTGAACCGGATTTTAGGGTCGAACGTTCGGGGTTTGACCGGTTTGAGCGGTTTGACGACCTTCGAACTTTTAACCAGAATCGACCGGTTCGACTTTGTGGACAGTGTGGCCAGACCGTGATACAAGCATGTCTAGGTTTGGAGCATTTTTTTACGCAAACGGGTTATTTTAATTTTATGAACTGTTGCAATTTAAAGAAACTAATTCTAATCACTGAATAAGTTATTAAATTAATTTCTTGTACTGTATTAACTGGAATAACCAATCAGTGCTGCCCTTAATTCATCCCTTAGCCATCACCATCCAATCCGAAGTCAACTGCCAGCCTGTCGCGCAAGCGCATAGCCGTCGAACCTGAGTCGAACCTTTGTCGAACTTTTCACAAGAAGTTCGAAGAAGTCGAACCTGGTTGAACTCGAACCTCGACCGGTTCGCGACATCCCTATTTGTCACGCCATTTCTCAAGAGGTCACTAAAATTGGAAGTAAACACACAAAAACGACGCTGATACAATTATCGTATAGAAATATTTCACCTTATTTAGTAATAACTGTTTCAATATGAATTACAAGAGGTATTTTGGGTATTTCAAGGAGGTGAATATTTTTGTTTTTGTTTACTTGCTTTTTTGGTGCTTGTTGTAGCATGTTTGCGGTCGAGATTGCACTATGATACATGTTTTTAGAAATTCTTTATATATACTTATATTCTTTGACAAAAGCTATCTTTGGAGTGTTTTTGTTTTGTTTCTAATATTGTTTGTTTACCACGTAAAGGAACTACGTTCATCATCAATGAATGGGAATAAAAAAAATTTATTTAAGCTGAGCAAAAAAAAAAAAACACATAACACATTTTTTGTTTGTCAGAAAAAAAACTAAATATTAGCGTTATGTTTGGTAACAATTAATTTTTTTTTCCGAATCTTTAGATAAGTTTGGCAAAAGGTCGGCTTTGCCGAATTCCCAAGATTCAGGCACAGAATTTTCGATTCGGCAAATTTTCGGCCCATTACTAGTTTTTGCTAGTGCTGGGCAGAACTTTTGCCCAATCGGAAATTCGACGCCGAAGTTTTGCCGAACATTCCAAAAGAATCGGCAGAGATTCGGCAAAAATACATTGTTGCCAGACCAAAAAGCTGTTACTTCATTTTTTAGGGCGAAAAAAGTTTTATATTCTTTTTAAATGCACGTTGACACAGTTATTACTAAATAAGGTGATATTCTACAAGATAATGGTATCGGTACGTGTAATTATTATGTGTTTACTGGCAATATTACGGTGATTTTTTGCAGAAGTGGTGTGACTACGAGGCAGGGGTTTCCCCACGAATTGGGGAAATAAGAAAGGGTGTCTAAATAATTTTTTTGGGGGGAGGGGGGGGGCGGCATTAAGAATAGAGGAGTCGTTGCGAATTAAGGGGGTGCCTTCAAAAAACAAAAGGGGGGGGGTGTACGCTTCGCTTATGCCATCGCCTCCTCTATACTGACAAAGCCTGGCAGATCGCTACGAGTCGCGGCCGCCGAAAGTGAAAAGGTAGTGCGGCAGACAACGGATGAGAGGAGAGAGGCATGTAACGGGCGCCCCGCTGCGGCGAGACGCCGAAACACACTTCTCCCGAGCGATGGAATGCCCTCTTGTGCTCCTCGCGTTCTTCGCGCTACCGCTTCTTTTCTCGTCGGGTTTGAAAACCATGTTTCGGGTTTTCGCCGCTGCAGAAGCTGTGCGCTGAATACCAGAAATGCTGTCTGCTACCAGATCCTCGCGCTCCAAATCTGCGACCGGGCACTCTATGGCTCCGTCGTCGAACTGCCAGGCTTTGTGAGTATACAGGAGGCTACGCTTATACACGAGCGTGGTGCGCGTTTTTTTCTCTCCAAAGATATAATGAAGAAAAATTTTTTCCGTGTTGACTAGATAGTGCTGGTGCAGCTAGTCGCCCCTTAATAATGCTACTGTAAACGATGTAATGTTTGCGAGGACACAATTTTCGCGACTGGAAAAAGCCTATATATCTCTTAATCGCGAAATTATGCACCAGCGAAATATTTACGAAACCCATCCTTCGCAAAATATTGAATTCTTGAAAATAAGGTCGTTTACGATATATCCATTCATGCGCCAATACTGATACGAGGGAACCGCTTATGATAACGAGTTTTAGAGTGTTGCAGCCACTGATCAAATGAGTTGTTTTAGAAACTACCGTTCACGTGAAGGTTTTCAAAAGACATTTCCGACACACATTCTACCTTAAAAAAAAATGTCAGAAAGGCAAATTTACGTGCATGGCATAAATTTATCTGGGTATTTATTCTGTCAAGATGCTGGCGCCAGATAAATGCTTTCACAAACTCAACACTTTGCGGGATAGGGGTTTCCGCTGAAAACGATTCACGGCAGCATTCCTGTTCACTTCCAGACCATAATTGCAGGAGAGAGGCTTCAGAAATTTTCTGGTGATGAGTACCAGGAGATGTTGCCGATGATCTTTGTCCTAACTCCCACAAAATTGGTCGTCGTTGGGTGGTCGGAGGTCAGCGCCTCTCGTGGCCGTTTCGGCCGTTTGGCAGAGGGAAGAGGAGAGGGTAGGGCAGGACGGCGCGGCTCTCGTATGACAGGCATCTTGTTAAAGGAGGCGTTGACCCAGGGATTTTGGGCTCAATCCAACGAGCTTGTTTAATCCCACCCCTGCCCGTTTCGATCTGGATGAGCATCGTACCGGCGTGCGGTCGTGCATCACTAGTGCGTGGTGCACGTTAAAGACACCAGCCTAGCAGTCGTACTGTACAGGCTTAATTGCTTGTCTAGAGAGGGTAATAATGTCGCATGTTCTGGCATACTAAGCTCCTGCTGTATAAACAACGACTATTTTTTTTAGTGTGTTTGTCATTTTGCTATTGGGATAGTCTGGACGCATGAAGCTATCATTCCGGGAAGAGCTTCACAAACGAGAACTTCTAGCGAAGCGAACGAGCGTTTCACGGCGTGGCGTCTGCAATAGGCACCAAGAGTAACCTAAGAGTCGTTGAGCGCGCCACCTCTCGTCGCTATGATATACTTGGGCGCCGCCGCACACGGGGCAAGCTGCGCGATGCTGACAGCTCCTCCTTTAGCGATCGTACCGATATGAGGGGCCTAGTGCCACTAAATAAGCTACGCTTCAGAGTTACGACACTTGGCCATATTGTGTCTTAAAATCATGGTTGTCAGTTATCTGAAGCTTTATCTGAAATCACAGGAAACGCTTTTCCGCCCTCCACAAATGCATAAACAGTCCGCGGCAGATCAAAGTAATTTTGCATGACCTTCCTAACACCGAATCTAATGCTGAGGAAATGTACTGTAGAAGAACTTGTAGTTGGGCTAGTTGGTGAACGTTGGAAATCATGGTGTAAGGCGCAAAAAACAACGAACACAGAGAGAAAACAGACATACAGGCGCCACTCACAACTATATTTGAAAAGTGCAGAAAGAAAGGAATACATACATCGTCATCTTCATCACGTCCACGGATGCGCTTGGCCATGTGATATACGCTTCATCTCCCATTCACAAAACACTTATCAAATAGTCTAATCTCTGCATTATAGAGTGCACTAGATGTGTCACTTACGCATTGTGTACCCCTTTTTCTGATAAAATACGCTTGGGAGCACGCGAAAAATAAGGGAACGCGCTCAAAATTTAAAGAGGAATGATGGGGCCCATTTGCCTGAGCACTGCAGCGAATGTGGGTGTGAGCTTTAGGTGTGAGCCACGCCTTTCTGAGACAGCGATTCTGGGCAAAGGCAAGTGTCAAAAAACGCGCGAGTTATTGGAAGCGTATTTTATTAGAAAAAGGGGTACACAATGCGTAAGTGACACATCTATTGCACTCTACAATGCCGAGATTAGATTATTTTATAAGTTTTTGGGAACTGGAGATGAGGCGTATATCACATGGCTAAGCGCATGCGTGGACGTAATAAAGATGACGATGTCTGTATTCCTTTCTTTCTGCACTTTTCAAACAGTTGTGAGTGGCGCCTGTATGTATGTTTTCTCTTTTGTGTCCGTTGTTTTTGCGCCTTACACCATGATTTCTAATTCTGAGGAAGTCGCACTTTTGAATCATGACGATTGGCAGTTGCGTCTGCTCTGCATACGAACCAAAATGGCGGCGCCCACAATAATGTCGGGGAACAAAGTGGCGATACTCTAAGCGGAGCTCATTTATAGTGGCTCTAGAGGGGCCATTAAATGCAAGAAGAGCAGCGCAGCCTCTACACTCGTGGTACGTGTCTCGCGCGTTTGCACAGTAAATAACCAAAATAAGGCGTTGCAAACGCGCGTGCAAGATGTTATTTGGTTTAGGCTTCTACTCTAGAAGAGTTTCTGCTGCAGACGCCAGCACGTGCGGCGCGCAGACCTATATTCCCAGCATTCTCGTTGATGCTCAATACCTCACCGAGACAGTTGTATCTCGATGTTACATAATCTCGTATTCAAACGCTGCTGTGGGAATTGAGGCTTGTCAGCCGAGAAACGCGCCGAGCGTGCGAATGCTCCATGTACTCTGCCGCGTAACTTCGAGGACAAAACGATAACAAGGCGTGCAATGTGTGAATTCTTGCGAAACAGTGTGACCCGATCCTCTCCAGGCACTGTACGTGCGTTGCAGGTAAGTTACTTTTAAACGATTAGTTGTTGTCAGAGTATACCATTTTTTATCATTCCAAAGAGCCCATTTTTCTTCGTTCAAACCTCTAGATGTTGGTTAGAAATGCGAACACCTTTAATGTGCTAATATAAATTGTGCTTGGCCCACCAGATGTAACGTCCCATTTCGGCAATGAAGGCTTATTGACTTTATGTCAAAACAACGTTTCATCGACACGGCTATGTTTTGTCAACAATACATGCTTGCATCTCATCGCCATGTACGCGTGATGGCCACTAGAGCGATGTTCCTGATTCATCACAGAGAATTAAAACAAAATCACTCGCAATATTTGGTCTAGAGCTGCTCGTGTAGGCCTTGTTTCTGTAAGCACACCGCGCATTTAAGCTGAATTTCTGGGCACACCGGCACCAAACATAATATGACAGAAGGGTAAGATCCAGAGTCGACGCTCCTGATCAATTTGCAGGCATGTTCACACAAATACCAGAGTGCTACCACAACGCTAAAGGTAGCGCTTACTTCGCGCTGTATTAGTCATACAGCGCTGATAACTGCTGGATTGTTCTAACTTCTACGTTAAGGCCCGTTCACTGTCTTGCGACCTCTTAAAACTGGGTTCCTTAAAACCTCTTACAACGAGAGGACGCACTGGCGCCATCTCTTGGGTAGCAGTGTAAACTGTGCGGTCCGGCATTATTTTTAGTTCTCTCGCGCAGTATCCTTTCTTTCTTGGCTCGAAAAACTTTTGTCAACTTTATAAACGAGCCTTTCTTATAGGTATTACGCACATTTGACCTCGGAAATCCCGCAAAACCTTCGCTCTTGTGAAATGCAGTTCCAGGTTTACCGTATAGATGGCGCCAGCGTGCCAGTGTGTTTTCTCGTCCTTAGAAATTTTAAGAGGTTTTAACAAGTCTCGTCTCTCTCGGTCGTACTCGGTTGCAAGAGTGTGAACGGGCCTTTACATTCGAGTCACGTTGCATCAGCGCTGCTCCTAGTGTTCATTTAGCACTGCGATGTACTATGTGTGAACCGGCCTTGGAGATGAACAAAAACTGCTGCGACGGCCAAATAAACATAAAAAAAGCAAAAAAGAAAAAGAAAAAACGAAAGAAGCAGCGGGTTATAAGCTTGGAGCTTTGAAAAGTGTTACGGGCTGATGTTATTTATGTTTAGCCATGGTGTAAGCAGGTGCTATATGGCACTCTGCTCCCGGATAACCTAACGTAACTGTATATGGATAACCACATCTTGACATTGTCGTCGGACCGCTGTAGAACCTCTGCATGCAGGATGTAAAGCAAAAATATGCAACCACTTCGTTTCTCATAGCAATCTGTTTTTTGCAAGCGTGACAAAAACAAACACTCTTAAATATTGCTGAACGAATAATTTTCGCAGTTCCTTGATTCTTCCCTCAATCGTGAAATCAGATAATTACTTTTAAGACTGATTTACCTTTTTTCTTTAAAGTAATATTTCCCTCAAATCTTCCATATTTAGTTCCAACGGCACACGCACCACCGACATTAAATGATGTTTCGCTTAACATGAGGGTAGGCGCCATTAGCATTCCTCGTCCAAGGATGTTCTACTATACACACCCCCAAAACTTCATTTTCCTGCAGAACGTGGACTTAGCTAATCACGGCGAATAACAGAAGGATCCCAGCGATTGAAAAAGCAAAGTACACGATTAAACAACAACAAGAGAATACGCGCAGAAGCAATCGGCATGACGTTTCGCCTAGTCATTGTCCCTGCGCATACGGTACTTTTTATGTAAGCGCATTCTGAGCTTCGTCATTCGTTGCGATCTTTCTATTGTTCGTCGTAATTGGTTTACAAAAAGTTAACTCACACGTGTTTTTTTTTTAACTCCAATACAGTCTAAGCCAGTAGGAAGAACTTGCATAGACACTTTCTGAATTCCTCAGGAATCTCCGTCGTTTCATTTAAAGACGCGACTTTTCAGGGATCCCTGAGAATATGGGTCTCTGAACAAAACGTGGGTTGTCGTTCTTAAACTTTCGTAAGATTCTGTTTGAAAACAACAACTACAACATAACCTTTTGTGGCGTATTCCCTGCTGTGAAAACGAAGTACCAAACTGTATGTTGGAGGTTAGAGCTAGAAAGATAAGTAAACCAAACAGATTCGATTTTTTAAAAACATTAAACGTAAATGCTTGTGTTGCATTCCAAAATACTATATTTCAACATAAAAGCAGATATTGGAAATATGAGTTCAGTTTTGGCACTGGAAACAGAGAATAGCCCCACGGTGTACACAAGGACAGTACGTGTTCCACCGCGAATCCGAACGTATGACCAGGCGACTCTCCCCTGGGTGGGAAAATCAAAGCGCACCTTGCATTCTACAACGTTTGCTTGTCCTTCAGCACTGGTGTCTGCACCAATAATGCCTAGAGTACCATGTATACATGTCATCGACATGTATACATATTCTGAAATACACGGACACCACCAGAAATGATTCGGAGCTCTGTGAGGTCGTCCATAAGACGTAGTCCACCGTTCATTTGTGTTTCTTCAGTTGATGTTCACATTTAAGAAACCGTAGCTCACTCGCTCAGGACGCAGACAGGCTGTTTCTTCGGAAACCGATGCCTGTGAAAATTTTGGGGCCCACAAATACCGTCCAGGTCGTAAACGTTTCTTGGTAGCTGACCATCGTATGGATGAGTATCACCGAGGGCCAATGCTGACTCCGCTTGTAGCTGGTCGAGTGCATGCGCAACGTTTCTTGAACGTGCAATTTCCATACAATCACGTCCAGTGAATACCATCCATTACGCGTCCTTGCGGCAAGCAAAATGACGAATGTCTATATTACACGAGAGCTTTCCAGAGCAGGCCAAATCTCGGAGAATTGCTCACCAAATTAGTTCCATCGCTAGCTCCTCATGTCTACGGTGGCTCTGATAATGACCGACCCGTCCCTCATGTAGTCCTTTAACCTATCCACCGCGAGGAACGCAGAGTAGCCGCAGGCTTGCTCATTTCTGGTTCCTTTTGGTCGGTGGAATGCCTCTGGAGGACAGCGCGCGTTTGTTGGATCCACCGTCTTGGCAAGGTCTCGACCGGAGTTGGAAGTATCCACTAGCGCCAGCGATATGGCGTGTGGAAAGGGCCACGCCAGGACGCTATCGTGCTTACCCTTCCATAGGGTGAAGTAGATACCTAGCACACTCTGATCATCGTTGCTGGCGAGCGTCTGTAGCGGCGTCGTGACGCGGTTCAGGACGACGCTGATTCTCATGGCGTAGCCCTGGTTCCCCGTGTAGAAGATGGGGCTTTCAACCTTGGAGAAGCCACCGTTCATGAGTAAATTTACCTTGGCGAGGACGTCCTTGAGCTCCCAGAGGTACTCGGAGACGAGCGCATTGTTGCGCAGGGCGATGGAAGCAACGTGGCTGGCGTATTCCTTAAGGAAGACCCGAAAACGAACTCGGATGGCCCCCTTGAGCACGTACTCGTCACCGTCGAGGACGTCGTGACTTACCATTTGGCTCTCTCCGCAGCTCCACTCAGCAAACTCCTGCATGGGCTTCTGAAGCGCAATGTCGGGGCATCCGGAAGCCGCGAACGTGGTGTGCGTGATGTCCGCCGTTGCGTCTTTTTGATCGACCAGGACGAGTTCGTATTTCTGAGTGAACGGCCAGTCGAGGACGCTGTCGTAGGCTCCACGCGTGAACACGACGTAGAGGCCTATGAATCCTCGGGTTTTTTCGGGATAGAGGCGGAGCATCACCCGGTAGCCGCCGTTGGTCAGGTAGAACTTTTCGCTATCCACAAACTGGAGGCTGCCCGACCTGGCCTGCGCCACCTTCTCCTTGATGTCGCTCACCAGCCAATCGTATTCGGCGACAACGCTGTCGTCTCGGAACACAAGCTTGGCCTGATTGGGTGGCTCGATTTCTTCCATGTAAACCACCACCTTCACCAGTAAGCTGCCGTACCTGATGTACTTTCGATTGTAGACCTCTTCGTACGATATTGTGCTTGAGGAGCCACAGGCGTCGTTACGACCGAAGGGCCGCCAGAAGGAGCCGACGCATGCTTCATTCCGGATGTACGGATTGTTCGGGTCGACGGCAACTACAACATCGTTGCCGGTCTTCCCGTGCTGCTGATCGATGATGATGAGGTCAAATCTCTTGACGAACGGCCATCTCGCAAGGGAGTCGTAGCCGCCTTCCAGAAGCGTTAGGAATACTCCGATACTTCCGTTAGTGTGATTCTGGAACTTGAGTTGCATTTGCATCAGGTATCCCTGGTGTCTCGTATAGAAGCGTTCGCTTAATAGGTTGCTGGCTCTCCCGGAGCTTGCGAGAGCAATCTTTCTTTCGATGTTAGGCACCTTCCACGTGTACTCAGCTACCAGGTGTCTGTCTTTCACCGATACCGAAGCGAAGTTGGGCATCTGGTCGAGTATCGCCGTGAAACGAAGCAGTATTTTTCCGTCCTTCTTGAAGTTGTTGCGTTCAAGCGCGCTGAAGGAGACAAGCTTCCGAAAACCACACGGCGTGTTGGGCTGGTACTGGGGCTTTGTGAAGGCATTCAGCGAACAAACTCCGGACGTTGGATCTATGACACCCTTACGATCGGCCGTCAAGAACCCGGGCGACTGGTCTACTATAGATAGCTCGAAGCTGTAGGAAAGGGGCCACTCCAGGCTGTCGTCGAACTCGCCCGGAACGACGACCGCAAAGAGCCCTAGGTGTTCGTCCTCCGGATGAAACATGAGCTGCAGAATCATCAGGTAGCTTTCGCTGTTGATATAGAAAAGGTCGCTGGTGAGGGAGTGGAGCTCGCCCTTTCGGGCCTGCTTGATCTTGGAGTCGACGTCGTCAATGGCCCACTGGAACTCAGAGACCAGCTGGTGGCCCCTCATGTACGCCTTGGCCCTCTTGGGGATGGCGCCCTTGTCCTCGAGAAAGATGCTCAGCCGGATGAGCAGACTGTCGTTGGCGATGTAGCCCAGGACCTTGCTGTGCGGCACCAGGAACGACTTTCCGCAGCCCTCGCCGTCGCCGTTCTTGCGGACGGCGGGGCGCTGGAACTGTTTCCGGAGCCTGCAGATGGCCGTCATTGGATTCATGGACACGTGAGCATGTTCTTCTGAGCCTGACGGGTCAATCACGCTGATGTTGAACTTGTACTGGAAGGGCCACTCCAGAGTGTCGTCGTACCTGGTGGAAGGCAGTGACCAGGGTTAGTGTCAAGTTACTCACTGCCTAAATCAGTATTAGGGGCAAAGCGAAAGCCCCCAAAGCGCTCATGGCAGAGTGCGCGCGTTTTCCTGGCTAGCTTAAATGACAAGTACGACCCATCAAAAGGTATTTATCTCAAGCTGAAAAATTGGTACATTTTGTAAAAAGCGGAAGGAGTGTCTATTGAAGAAAAGTGTTTCTTATAATTTAGATTTTCTGCGATATCACGACGGAACTTTACGAGTTCAGCTAAGCCTCGACACTATCGTCATACATGATACGTCCAGCTTTAGAAGGCAGACACGTAGAAAAGTGTCAGTGGATATGAGAGTTAAGAAGAGCTCCTACAAGACTTCGGTTGCACCTGAACCGGGTTCTGACTTTCGAGCGCAGCATGTACCTTCCCCTGAGGATGGTGAACCAGACGCCGAGGTAGGGCATTCCGTTGGCCGGGTTGACGCGGCCGAAGGACAGGCCCAGCCGGACCCTATAGCCCGGCGTGGCTGTGTAGAACTCGGGACCGGCCAGGAACAGACCGTGCATCATGGATGAGCGCTGCAGCAAGGCGTACATGTCCTGCACCTGCCACTCGAACTGCGACAGGTAACTGCCGTTGCGGGTCTCCTTCACTTGCGAGTACAGCACGGCGTCTTCTGCGACGGGACGACGAGAGACGATAAGGTATACAGAACAACAACAACAACGCGACACACTTGACGACAAATAGGACAGATCATATAGACATATGTAGCGGTGACGTTACTTCGATACGTCTTATTCACACACACACACACACACACACACACACACACACACACACACACACACACACACACACACACACACACACACACACACACACACACACACACACACACACACACACACACACACACACACACACACACACACACACACACACACACACACACACACACACACACACACACACACACACACACACACACACACACACACACACACACACACACACACACACACACACACACACACACACACACACACACACACACACACACACACACACACACACACACACACACACACACACACACACACACACACACACACACACACACACACACACACACACACACACACACACACACACACACACACACACACACACACACACACACACACACACACACACACACACACACACACACACACACACACACACACACACACACACACACACACACACACACACACACACACACACACACACACACACACACACACACACACACGCACGCACGCACACACACACACACACACACACACACACACACACACACACACACACGCACACACACACGCACGCACGCACGCACGCACGCACGCACGCACGCACGCACGCACGCACGCACGCACGCACGCACGCACGCGCACGCACGCACGCACGCGCACGCACGCACGCACGCACGCACGCACGCACGCACGCACGCACGCACACGCACGCACGCACGCACGCACGCACGCACGCACGCACGCAGACTTTTATGTTAAATTAAAATAAGATTTCATTTTCAAAATCGCGCCTTTTTGACACAGTATTTTCTGTTTTGCGTTGTAGTTTTTGGTGAAGTGCCTCAAAACTAGCCGAATTCATGCCTTGCTGGTGGTAACAAATCATAGTAAAGAAACGAGGACTTTCTGGTTCGTAGACCAAAGCTACCGATCCGCTCGATATCTTTCCCCTTCGATGCTAGTGCCTCGAGGGCATTGCTTTGCAGTACCCACTCAGGGGCTTCTGAGAACGAAAGATGTTCTCCTTTGTGTACCACAGGCTTAGAAGTCACCTACCCTATACCGCATTGGGATGCGCACAAGCCACAAATTGTTGCTTTCCTTTAATCAGCGTATGCAGTGAGCGCTATCTGCGCAGCACTTGTCATGCCGCCTTAATAAACAAAACAAAACATTCCGCAGCTTTTGCTACTGAAACTGGATTATCATTGGGCCAGGCTCGATGGCCCAATGGTCACATAGCACAATGGCCCAAATGGTAAATCTCTCATTGGTCCAGCATCATTAAGCTCGGTTAACCTCTTCATCCTTCTAATAAAGCAATTTTATCACTCTCTTCCTCTCTCTCTCCTCTCTCTCTCTCTCTCATTGGCTCATTCAATGGTTCATTTGCTGAAGTGTTCGAAGAAATACCATTTATTTGTATTCCGAGTACACTGCAAGTTGAATTTAGTATATATCCAGGA
The DNA here is from genome assembly GCA_037355805.1 of Ixodes ricinus. Classification (NCBI taxonomy): domain Eukaryota; kingdom Metazoa; phylum Arthropoda; class Arachnida; order Ixodida; family Ixodidae; genus Ixodes; species Ixodes ricinus. The sequence goes on from JAZHYW010029454.1 coordinate 61,856, forward strand.
GCTTCCGAGTGTGTAACTGCCTTAGAACGTGTGTTTCGTAATTAACCTGCGTATTATTCGCAGTTGAGAGAAACACGTCAGTTCCTTTAAGCGAATGAATCGATTACATTTTTGAGTTTCTAGATCACGCACAAAGCCTAGAGACATGATAAGAAGCGCAGGGCGTGGCTAATTATCTCCCCGTTTTGTGATTCGGCTTCCTATTGGCAATTGTCGGCTGTGGAACGATACAAGATGATCGGTACTCGCCTTGAATTTCTTCAGTTGTCGGTGACTCTAGGACTTTCCAACGCTTATCACCCAGGCGAAAAAATGCTGAGTCGGCGGGCTGTGCACGCATGCGCGGCGTGTCATATTTCGTGGAAGAGCGCTACGGCGCACGCTCAGACCGCCTTCCACTGTAGCCAAGTAGACAAAGATGGCAGCGCCCAGAAGGCGCTTTTTAGAAAGGTCTACAGTTTCAAGCATTCAAAATTAACGCTTTGTTAGCTACACAGAAGACGGACGATATAAACGTTCTCCGCCTGGCTCACACCTCGACCGATGTTTTGCTGAGCGCTGTAGAGGCACAGTTTACAGCGTTCAACGTCACAGGCGTACGTTTATTATGCCTTATTTTTATCCTTTATTTTTTTTCTTGAATGCTCGTAATTGGGTGTTAACATTATGTAACTCACCGGAGCCTTGAACGGCGCCAAGAACTATCCATATCCACAGGAACCCGAAGATAATGCCTGAAAGAGAGAGAAAAGGACCAACATCATTTCTTGATTGTGACTGCGATGCCTGATCTGAGAAAAAATATCTGTGCTCAGATATATATGTATAAAAAAACAAAACTTTCAGCCTTTTTATTTTGGTGAAGAAGAGCAGCGAAGTTGTACTATGGTGGGAATGAAGTAATTGCCGGCCGCAAGCCGGGCAAGCCATAGTGGAAAAACTCGAAAGGTTGCAGCTATCTATGAGCGACGGCGGCAACTAGACAACCGGCAAGCCGGTTGTCTGGTTACCGCCATCTACAGATGGCGGTAGCTGTCCAGAGTTCTTTGTCATTATTTGTTTGCTGACGGACACGATCCTGGGAAACTAGGCCCTTAACAGCTCCGCGTAATAATGTCGTTTTTTTAACACCTTAGACTGTGGTGAAGAAGATGGAAGCTTTTAGTCAAAGGAGCAGACACAGAAGGGAACGTCTCAGTTGAGTCGTTCCCTTCTGTCTCTGTTCCTTCGACTAAGAGTTTTCAATTTCTGCACCACAGTCTCGGGCGATAAACGACATGATTAGCTACCACCAGCTCGGCTGCGCACTCACAGTCTTTTGAATAAATGGACTCGAAGTTCGGTTGTGTTTAGTATTAAAAAAAAATGTTAAAAATACATGAAGACAATTTCAACTCTTATATCTGTGAACCTGGTATGTGATTTCGGGATGAATAAGAAAACTAGAGGGTTTGTTTGTCGAAATTTTCTCCAAAGGCATTCTTCCAATCCGCAGGTTACCAAAATAAGCAACAATCTTGTACCACTCTCTTCTTCTTCAGTCGTCAAGCAATTCTACAACAATGAAGAGTTTTAGGGAACCGTTTTAAAACGATCGTGACAATTTCCAGTTTGATTGCCAAAGGACGTGACGAAAAGTTTTCCTCGTTTGCGTTGCTTCGGTTACAAAAGTGCCGTTTTGCGCAAAAAGGGCAAAGAGGCTGGATATCAAGGTTAAATAAGTCCTATAATATTAGTACTTCAGGTGTGGCGTGTAATCTTAGTGCCGAGAAATATTGTACAAATTCAAAAACAACAACAACAACAATAACAACACAACAACAACTACTACTACTACTACTACTACTACAGCAGCAGCAGCAACAACAACACTCTAAGGCTATGCTTGCTGAAGAGATTGCCGTGAACCTATTCCACCTTTAACTCTTCATGAAGCATTCGTTACGCAGTGCATCTCATATTTTATCAGCGTTGCCAATTCATCAAATTTGTTGCTACATTTCGTGATTTCCAGCGTTGTGCGTGAAAAAACGTTGTTTTGCGGGTGGCGGGATTTATAGTGGTTTTCAAGTTATGTTCATTTCATTTTTTTTCATTTCATTTATTGATACTGTTAGCCCTTGCACAGGGCTATTACAGGAGTGGAAAAAAAAGACAACAACAAACAAACATGTACGCTTACATGCAAGCATACACAAAGGTTCTTTCTGGAGGTCTATAGAATGTTCTGTACTTTCCATTCATGAATCGTCATAGTTGAAGTTCCGCGATAAGTTAGAGTCATGGGGTCATCATCTTCTCTTACTGTCAGCAAACTAGTCGTTAGTGGCAGTAACGGGGTGTCCCGCACAGATTACGACTCCGTCCAGCTTTTAGCGGATGGAGGCGTATGCGTTTGTTTACCCGCTAAAATCGCCCACGTGTTTTTGTTTGCCTCCGATTTAACCGATAGCGGCGCTCGCATTGGCTGCCTCGTCATCGCGCTCTCTCTGCGCATTCTGTGCGTTGTTACCCTTTGAAGGGCGTGCCCCTCCTTCCGTTCCGATGCCTCAAAGAGGCCTTTGAGAACATTTGCTCGCCGGATGGTTTTTCTCGGTGTCACTGAAGTGAATTCGGGGTTCACTCGTGCGTCCTTTGACTACCTTCTGAGACGACTTCCTTTCTCCGACCAAGATGCGCGTATCGAAGAGCTATGCTCCATCATCCCTCGGGGAGCGAATCGTGCGAGCTTGACCGGCGCTGACTCCGTGCCGACCTTTTCGCCGCGACCTGCGTGCCCAAGCGGGCCTACTTAACCTCAATCTCGGTTCGCCAATGAGCGGCCGTTGCATCCCTTTGGCGGGGTGGACTGACACATGCTAATGCCGGAATAACAACGACGCTTCTCCGGCCGGTTTGCCTGGGCTGCCAGACACGGGGAAGCCGCTTCGCCGGAGACGGTGTTCGCACTCTCCAGCGGCAGTTACCAACTGAAAACTTGGACCCAGCTAGTCCTAACTTCTAAGGGGGCATTCGCGGCGAACCACACTCGAAGCAACGAAACTGTCGTCCGCTTCCTCTTGGACAGGCGCGTTGAGTGCGGCGAAAAACGAAATAGGCGAAGATGGCGTGTCTGCAATCTTAATACCGTGCCGGCGCTGACACAGAAAGCTTGGACTCGTTTCCAAAAGACAAGAAAGGTTGCGCAGGGCGAAGGAAGTGACACTTGCATTGCATCGACAGCCAGCGCCATTGACCGGGGTGACCGTCAGAGGGCATTCTGACTTCCGCGGTAGTCAAAATGCCCAACCAGTTCGGGGCGTTGCACCCTCATTTGTGAAGCTGGCCCGGACGTTTCAGCATCGAAAATTTGTTTGTCATACTTATAACAACTGGAATGGAAGGTTGTGCTAGAGAGAGCGCGTTTTCTTTTCTTCACGCGTGATTGTTCTCATGTCGATTTGGGACCTGCCGGAATTAACCGGTCAGAATAACAGCCGCGATCTCTGATCTGTTTTAACGCTTTTAAAGATGGCCCCTCTGGCTAAAGCGCTGGATGTACTGTTCTGTTCCGCATAGTGGATGTAAAATGGGATATTGTGCGTGACTGGCGCGGCAGATAAATCAAGAGGGCCCTTCAGAGGCCCGGGGCTGTCCGGGTAGCATTGCTCCGGCTTCGTTCTCGTCCGGCGGCGGCCTTCGAGGCAGGGCTTCCCCTCGGCGGCGCCGTCCCTCTGACCGTAACCTCTGACTCGGGCGCACGCCGCGGAGATGGTGGCGGAACTATGCAGCACGCGTCCGCGCTCCGCCGAGTTGCCCCTGGCGTCGGGAACGGGAAGAGGACGGGAGCAGCACGACAACTCTCCAAGGCTGATTGAACGCCGATGGAACACGAGTCGAAAGATGCACTTTTGTCTAATCGGTGGCCCTCGTTCGTCTCTTGAAGCTGGAACATCCAGCACTTTTGTCTAGGCGGTACGGCATTCCTATTTCGAAAGTAGGGGCGCTCGGGCAAATGGTCATGTGATTCCTCTGCCGCCGGTGGGGAGTGCGCGCCCCGTTCAAACCACGTGATGAGTAGAATTAGCCCCTGGGGCCTGGTTTCCCTCTATGTGGAGCGCGGAGTAAGATATACGTGAGGACCCCGACAGCGTCTCAGGTGCAAGATAAAGTCCTCTCCTCGCCTTAGTTGTAAGCGGCGCCGCCAGGTGGCTCCTCGATATGCGGCTAATGGCTTGCCGGTCGCGGACCCGGGTTCCCATGTTTTCTTTATGGGATACGTGCTTTTTTATAAAGTCGTTTTCTGGGTGAGTTACGTTGTGTAGAACCTGGCTCTTGAGCTACGCGTGTTGCTTAGACACTGCTCCGTCAGTGTCTCTAGTTTCGTACCTCAACTGTGGCAATAAGAGTTTTAAAGAAATGCTAAAAAGGTCCTTGGGGGAAAAAAACGGGTTAGAGGTATATTCTAGAGTATTTTTATTCCGTGATTCGAATATTAAGTTCGTTTTCCCCGACACTGTAAAGCGAGAAAACATAAAAAAACATCCGACCACCTGTTACGTACGTCATACCCGGATCATGGGGCCGACAAGCGCGTGTCGCTCGTGTGGGCAGCGCGTGCAATAATTGCAAGCTTGCCAGGTATATTGCCCCGCACTGACAGCAGTCGTGACGTCTCTTTCTTACCTTTTCGAAAACAGCAACCGTGCGGCTGCATAGCTTCGATAGGCGCTGAAGATGCGCGAGAGCGGAGATTCCGAAAACTCTGTATACGACGTCACGCTCCGGGAAGGAGGGGCTTCAGCGATACTTCGAAAATGATTTCATGCAGCCTCCGTGCACCAAATTGAAACACAAACTCGATATTCCATATCCCGGAGGCCAAATAAAGACGATTTTAGTGTTTTTGCTCAAATACAAAACGGCTTCATTTTTCTTTAAGAACGCGGCAAAGAGGGGAGATCTCTGGCGCGGTGTTCAAGCCAGCGTCCGTCAGGGCTCATTCACACTGGAAGCGGATCCGCGTTCGCAAAGCGGTTGCGAACGCGGTTGTATAAGGATTCAGTACAATTGCACGCGCATTTGATGACATCAAATGCGCGTGCGATTGTACTGAATCTTTATACAACCGCGGTCGCGACCGCTTCGCGAACGCGGATCCGCTTCCAGTGTGAATGGGGGTAAAAGTCAGAAAAACGAGCGCGCTCCCGCGCGCCATGTCAACGAGATACTTTTTTGTTTTGTTTTGTTTGTTTACCTTTTCCTCCATTGCGCCCTCTGAACGGCGAAGACGCTGTCGACTGAGGTTCTGAGGCTGATCGGTCGACTGCGTCGGACTGTGCGCCGTATACTGTGTCTTCAATTACGGCGTGATGTTGGGACAACACACTGTGACAATGAAGCCGAAGCTGTGGGCTCACGGGCTCTCGATCACCTTGAGCGCCGATCAAGCTGTGCACGCACACTCTTCGCTTACTATGTAAATGCCACAGCAAGTTTTCCTCCGAGTTTTGGCGACTTCTGCGAAATCGAAGTCCCCAATATTCGTGACTCGTGAACAACTTACTATACTTCGTTTCAGCTTGGGTCCAGACGCAGGCGATGCTACAAGCGCGAGCTCCGGGCTTTCAGCGTCCCTGCCAAGCACGCGCGCTCGTGCAATGCAAGCACTGTTCGGGGCCACACGCTCGCGCTCGTAGCATCGGCTGCGTCTGGACTCAAGCTGAAACGAAGTATAGGGCGTCTCAGAAGAGTTGAAGGATGCGCTTGATCAGCTCTGACTGTACTCCGTTCACCTTTAAGCTGAGGCTACAGCCAAGCTGCAAGCGCGAGCTAGCTCGCGCTCCTGGCTTTGAGACATGCATTTCTAGCGCGAGCGCTCCTCTGCGCACATGCGCTCAGCTTTGACTGCACAGCCACAGAAAGTCCCCGAGTACAATACTTGTCACAATGCCACCTGTACACTTTGTGTGTTATGCGGGCGCACTTTTTGGGACCTTTCGCTAAATTACTCAAGCTTCAAAGAGAGTGTTGGGAACGTGGGTACACGCGCTGCAAGTGCTCGCCTTCTCTAGAGGGCGTATTCACTGGCCGCCATATTTGAGGTCACTGTTTAGAGCGCATGCTCAGAACGAGGTCACATTAATAGGCTGCCAAGACTGGCAATCTTGATGGTGCGGGGTGCACGTTGCAAAATGACTGTGAAAGCTAGCCATCAGCACGTGTTCAGCATTAGCGCACATAGATATGGCCGCCAGTGAATACACCATATAGAAAGTATTCACTGGCGGCAGTGTTGTACACGTTTCTCAAGAAAAGGAACGAAAGATCGTTCCTTGTTCCTTCCGATTTTTGGAACGCGTTCCCGTTACAAGTTCCATATGTGAAAAAGAAACTCGTTCCCGTTACAGTAAAAAAAAATGGAACGTATCGTTACATATGCGTTACACTTGTATTTTGCTGATTACCATATTTAATTAGATTGTGGAAAGTTTTTTTTATATGTCCCATTAAATGGGACCATACGAATGTCAATGCCGTGGTGGAAGAGCACTAGGGGAAGAAATCAAGCGGAAGCGGGGTTTTATTTGGTGATGTATTCACCTTTAAAATCTCAGTTTTTAACCATATTTATGTTTGTGGTGGGCAGTTCAGACGAGCCAGATGTACTGTTACTTCACAATGCACGGGCCGTTTTACAACAACCTCACATATTTCAATCTAACAAAGTCCCTTGTTCGAACTTAACAACAGTTGCTTCTCGATGTTGCTGTCCGCAAGACGAGTATGTGAAGAAAAGAGTAGGGCTTTTGAAAGGTCAGTCTTGAACACTACAAGTCCGTTTTTGTGATGGTTGGATTCGTTGTTCAGTTTGAAGGATGGGGAGACAAGGGGAGAAGGAAAAAATGTTAATTTTTGTGTATCTTTTAAATGACCAATGTTCGGGATGCAAGGGTGTGTTCGATGTCTGGTAACCTGTTCTTTTGTTGTAACTGTAGGTCTCTTTGTGGAAGTTCAGTGATGGCTGTAGTTGGCCTTCGATTTCTGGGAGTATCAGGATTCGTGGAAGCAAAGAAAGTAGCTAAGCTCGACGCGACCCTCTGTCTGTCTTTTTCCTTCGACTACAAGTTTTTATTTTTGTACCGCAGTCTCGGGCACTAAAACAAGAATCAATGTCCACTAGCTCTCCTGCAGGCTGCACCCAACTGTTACCAAGCGAGGATCACACAAAATAAACCCTAAGATAAGTACCAAAGAGTTACGAGATCCTGCTCTTCGTAAATAAATTGTTTTTATGCTTTAAGAAATTTCCTCTTAGAAATAAAATCAAATATACCCCACTGGACGAAAAAAAAAAAAAAACGCCGTTCCTCTTTCCGTTTCAGTAAAAATGTAACGAGTTCCCGTTCCAGTTCCAGCGATGCCAAATGGAACGGCGGCGTTCCTTCGTTCCTCCTCAAAGGAACGCGATCCAGGAACGTCGTTCCTTGGAACGCCGTTCCGTACAACACTGACTGGCGGCCATTGTTGTGTGCGCGATTACTGAGCGCGTGCTGACGGCGAGCTTCCGTAGTTCTTTTGCGTAACGTGCATCCAGCATTATCAAGACTGCCGGGTTTAGGGCACGTTCTGAGCATGCGCTCTAACACATCGCCCGTCTCAGATAATGTGCGTCCAGTGAATACGTCGTCCCCCTATAGAAAAGATTCGAAGTAAATAACCAAAATAAGGCGTCCATGGAACGCGCGTGCGATGTGCCCTTTGTTTTAAATTTTTGCCTTCGAACAGTTAGAGCTGTTAGTGAAAAGACGGTGAGAGTGCAGGCGAGCTGGTGGTAGCTAATCATGTTGTATTACACCTGAGACTGTGGTGGATGAAATCGGAAGAGCTTCAGTAGAAGGAACAGACACAGAGAACGTCTCAAAAGACGTTCTCTGTGTCTGTTCCTTCTACTGAAAGTTCTTCCGATTTCATCCACCGCAGTCTCAGGTGTAATACAACATGATTAGTTAGAGCTGAAGACGCCAGCACGCGCAGCGTGTGTACCTCTACGTTCCCTGCATTCGTTTTTATGTTTGAGTGATTCGACAAAAGGTCTATTGCGAGCGAGCGCTGACTGGACTGTGATTTAGCACGTGTGGACTGTGGTTTTCGTAAACAGTTGGAAACGTGCGTACTCGTAGCCGCGCCCAGAAAAACAAAACGTTTCGCGCATTATTCGTGGCTTTTAGAGTTTGGTACACTTGTGCGTTTCGATGAAATAAGATAAGGGTCTAAGGTGCACCTACATACTATGCCATGATATAGCGCATGAAGGGTGAAATTAGCAACAGTCCGCTAGAATTCGGACATTTTTGTTTACTGTGGTTCTTGAGGTTAATATGGGTATAGAAGAAGAAACAAAAAACACTGCGTATTACGTAATCGTGAATGGATCCCCGAGCGGCCCCAAGCGGTAAACAACCAAGGATGGGTAAAGGCGATCAAACACGATCGAGGTCGATGAGAGAATCCGCAAACGGCAGATGCGTCGTCTTGGCGCCGACACTTTCTAGCGTCGTGCTTCTTGTGAGACGTTCTGAGACGCGCTGGCGGCGATGCTGGCCTAAGCTATATGCCTCGATCCACTAGTGATCACGTTTGGGGGAAGGACCTTGTCTTCTAGGTGGTATAGGTGACTAGGAGACGAAGCAGGTTTGTTTGCCGGATTGTACAAGCGGATCCAGTATTTACAAGCGGCTGGTGGTCTATACACGAAGCCATGAAAGGAGGGTCGAAAACGCGCGACGAAAATTGCCATGTACGAGAAACTCAGCGGCCAACAGCGCCGCATCGGAGGAGGAACGTTCGAGGGCACGTGTGGTCCCGTCGAGACTGTCGCAGGCGGGAGAGGAGGGTCAGCTGACCGCTTTCGTTTCACGGTTCCTTCGAAGAAACGCTGAACCATATCGCCTCCTATATACTGGAAAGTCCGTCAAATTGACGACGGAACGATTGAGCGCCCGGTCGCCGGAAAAGAAAGAGAAGCGGCAGAACGGTGAACGCAATGGTAGCGCAGGAGGCGAACTCTCATCAGCGCCAGCGGACCTAGCGGCCTCTCACCAAAACTCACATGTATTTCTTTTTTCTCTTTCCCTGTTTTCTCCTCTCCCAAACGCAAACTTTTTGCTCTCGAAAAAAAAATAAAAAAATTAAGGACATGAGTGTTTTTGGACTTGACCGCTCGCGCTGTGGTGGCGCCATCAAGAAATCCCCTCCAGTACGCTTTGGGCATCCTCTTTCTCCACCTCTCCTCTCCCTTTTTCCGTGACCTATTTTTTTTCTGGGTTTCGACAGGATTTTGAGTATAAAGGAGGCTATGACTAAACCATATTTTATTTTTATAAGTGCTTGAATAGTGCAGCTATGTCACAAAATAAACTTTAAATTGAAAAAAAAAACAAACAGGAGTGGCCATTGTACGTGCACAGAAACAAGACTCGCGTGAAGCGTCTGCGCATGCTCCGTGCCGACAGCACCACCACCACAGCGGCTTGAAATCGGAGCCGCGTGCCGGTCTATATGAAGGTCAAGGGACTCATTTTGAGTATCCTCGACGTGCCGAAATGAAAGTGTCGGAATCGCTCCTCACCTAAAATAAGCTTCAGAACGTAAATATAGCGCTGTAGTTTTGTTTCTCGGGAAGTGTTTATTTGTCTATAGGTGCGTAATTTAAACACTTAAATTTTTTGGGGGGCATTACGGTGTCTTAAGAGCCTCTCCGAAACATGTTTATAGTGCGCATCGCGACGTCCCGCATTTTTCCTGCGCACATTTCGCATTTTGTTTCCAGAAATTTTAGTCCGTGCGTTTTATACAACGGAGCGACTTATAGGCGTTCTTATACAAAAAAATATAGACCTTAATTTGTCCTGGCCAGATGATGCAACACAATCAAAACAAATTTCTCGTAGATAAAAAGAAAAGAAAAAAAAAGTCGAAACCTTGTTTGGCTTTACGTCTGTGCACAGGCGGGAGAAGTGGAAGCGGATTGAACCTCACGACCTCATTTATTGTGAATGCCAGAAATATAAGTAATGACTCCAAAGTTGGACGTTCTTCTAGATCGAGCGAAATGGAAAATGAGGCTACAATTCTCTGGCAGGAAGTCCGTGCAAGTTGTGCCAATGCATCGTTATAATGCCTTTTATTAAATGCTATAGTTTCGCAATAAAAGAAAAAAATATCCGGGCACGAATTATGGCCGTTATACTTGGCGTAAAACGGGGAAATATACGTGCCGTGAATGACAATGAAAGGCAACGGTACTTTTGGCATTAAATTCGACAAATTCGAAGCGACGCAGAGCTTGAACAATCGCCCGCCGAAGGCCCATTTCTGATAGGTCGAGGCAATCGCTCGGAAATGTACTAATGCGAAAAGCCTTCAAAACTTAATTTTTTTTTCTTTCGCGCTCATGAGTTTTCAATGCCCTGGAGCAATACCACATAGAGGACAAGGTGCTTCTCCACCCAAACGGCGTCACTATACTCCGTCTCACCCTACGATGGACTAGGGCCCGAAGGCTGGCGGGCGGAGCACTGCCTCAGAAAAGCTTGCATCCGCATTGCAAAAGAGTGCGCGAGAGAAATTCCGATACGCAGACTACAAAGAGCACTAATCTCACGCATATGGTTCTCTGTTACGATAGCGCGCTATTTTATGTTGGTGAAATAAAGGTACATGGTATTTAGTTATAATATATTATAAAAGTTATAAAAATATCAATCAATATTTTTAACAAAATCAGACAGAATCAATCACTATTTTTTAACACGTATCCAAAAAAAAAACCTGGAAACTACAGTCTACGATGTAGTCATTATGTAAAAAGCAAAGCCCGTACAAATTATGCCTTCCAGCAACTTTCATATATAATTCCAGACACATTGAATACACACCCTACCATAGCTCAAATGGTACAGAACAATGGTTCCTTTCAGACATTCAAAGATAACCTTGTAACATATATTTTAAGTCTCTCATGATCTGCAGTTCGTATCCCGGCTTTTGAATTGCATTTATTTATATTTTCTACATATGCCCGTTGGCTAAAAAATTCGTTTCAGTGTTTGTTTTGTTTTGTGCTGAGTGCTATAAAAAAACTAGGGGCTGGGGTCCCGTCAGAAGACAAGTTTGTCTTTTTTTATCCCAGCCCCCAGACTTCTCTTTCGTCTGAAATAAAGACTACATACATACATACATACATACATAACCGTTCTTGCCATATTCGTAAACATGTCAACTGTTTAGGGAAGTTGGATGGCGCGCAGGCAACACTGACGTAAGGTCGTTTCGCCTTAGCCATAACAATCCAATCCAATCGAACTTTCGTGTACGTAAAAGACGTAAAACGCACCCGGACCCGCATCTCCCTTACGCACGTGGTCCGTACATACATCCCCGTGTCGAACACTCTATCCGACTCATCTTCATTTCTTAATGGCCACTGGTTCTGATCCCGGGTTTTCTTCGCCCCATCGCTTCCAGACGGTATTTAATCCCTTCAGTAGTCTTCAGCAGTAGCAAGCAGACGGAGCCGCCGCGAGGGCTCGATAAGCAGACGAAAAACTCGCCTCCGCATGACGTGTCTTGGCGCAGTGGTACGTACGACGGAGCAAATATACCACGTGGTTTCTAACAGGCTCGTGATTGGACCCGGCGGCCTGTAGCATAGGGCTTTAGTCCATCGTAGGATGAGACGGAGTATAGTGGATCTACCTAGTGCCGCTTAGCATGCGTTGGCATCGACGCCGACGCGTTGTGCAGCGTCTCACTAAAACTGCGCGACGTTAGCAGACGGCGACGCCAAGATAGATGCGTTTGCTGCTTTGCAGAGAATCTACTAGTCGAGCTGCAGCGTTCTTGCCGCTTGGGGCGCATCGAGGACCCGCCTACGATGACGTCATGCGCAGGCCTTGTCTTCTAGTTAGTATTGCCGCGAGCGCAGCTGACCAAGCAGGCAGCGCGCTCGTGGCCTAGCGGTTATCGCGCGTGCCTTCCACGCAGAAAGCCAGGGTTCGATTCCTGGAAGCGGCGCATCTTTTGTTCATTCCTGCAAACTAGTATTCTGGTAAATTCGACAATCCTGTTTCTTGTCGAACTTTCTACGTCGATTATTCCAGAAGCCCACGCATGTACAGTCGGCACGGAATGAAACGCGAACAAGGAGCGCATGGTTTTCGACCCACGCTGAGTCACCTAGAGACGCAACACAGAAGGTTTGGATGCACTGAGCAAAAGTCTAAACACATCGAAGGAGGAGCCATCTTCTTTCAGCTCCCATCTGGTTCAGGTGGTGCAGCATCTAGCGAAAACCATGCACCCACTGTTCGCGTTTCATTCCGTGCC
>JAZHYW010029455.1:0-12077 GCA_037355805.1 Ixodes ricinus
TCACCTCACGAGGGTCACGTGACCTCACGGAAGTCACGTGACCCCTGTGAGGTCACGTGACGATGACGTCATCGAGATGACGTCATCATCAGTGGTGACGTCATCATCATCGTCACTGATGACGTCATCAGAATCGGCATCATCGTCGTCACTGATGACGTCATTGTCACTGATGTCGTCATCAGTGACGTCACGTCACGCGTCCCATAATGCACCGCGCGTTTACGCCGACGGCGACGCCGCTCAAGCCGGAAACGGGCGCCTAAGAGCTGCGCTCTAAATCCTAGAACAAGCGCAACGCGTGGCACTCAGGATTGGCCGCGGAGTTCCCCACACGGCCTCATACGCTACATACTACATACTACTACTACTACTACTTACTACTACTACTTACTATAGACTACTACTTACTACTACTACTTACTACTACTACTACTACTACTACTACTACTACTACTTACTACTACCTACTACTACTACTACTTACTGCCACTACTACTACTTACTACTACTACTACTTACTACTACTTACTACTACTACTACTTACTACTACTACTACTTACTACTACTTACTACTAAATACTACTACATACTACTACTACTACATACTACTACTACTACATACTACTACTACTACTACTACTACTACATACTATACTACTACATACTACTACTACTACATACTACATACGCTCACAAAATCCATGATTAACTTTGTAGAGAATCTCATGCAAGAACGGGTGCTGGGCCATCTGACTCGGATGAGCAACTGCGACTCCACAATCACGCTCCTAATGAGGATCGCCGAGCGCGCTGAATGAAGACTAGGAGCGCACCTTTGCACCCTTGGTGACAGCTGGCACACCGGGACCACTTGTTCCTCTCCCAGAGCTGCACAAAGATCCCCACCCTCTGCGGACCAGCCGTAATATCCCTGGACAGCGAACCAAGAAGAACGTAACAGCGGTCGTAGCAAGGCAGCTCTCTGAAGATCACTTAGTTACCCAGCACGATGGGTGGACCCCAGCGTACTCTGACGGATCAGTGGACCCCTCCGGAGGCACAGCAACAGCAGCGGCTTTCTTCCAGGCAGCCGCTGTGGGTACCAGTGAGCGCCTTTCTCACCAGGCATCCTCCACCACGGCAAAGCTAGCAGCCATACGGCTCGCCCTCTGGGGAATTCGGACAGGCTGCACACAGGCCCTACGCTGGGTCATCCGGAGCGACTCGAGATCAGCCCCCGAGCTGCTATCTAGGCTCGAACGGGCCGCGCCCCTGGTCCGTTCAATCGCGCAGGATGAGGTCGAGCTTCAGCAGGAAGGCAACAACATTGCCTTCCAATGGCTCCCAAGCCACTGTGACATTAGAGGGAATGAAGTTGTGTATTTTCTGCTGCAGTATTGACTCACAAAGACCCCGAGTGCCCGCTCTCAACCGTTGCCCGCTTCTCAGACGCCAAGTTTCTTGTGAGAAGAGCCATCGCCGTATACAGCACCCGGACCCGGGAGTGGTGGCGGGTGCCTTCCCAACTCGGATACCGACCGGCTTCGACCGCCAAACTTCCGCAGTATTGCACAGATTACGGACCGGAAGCGCCTTCACCCCGGCGTGGATAAGTTGCTTCAGACTCAATGTTGACCCCATATGCCAGACCTGCGAGGAAACGGCCGACGCCGAACATCTCCTTCTGCACTGCACTGATCACGAAGAGGAGTGCACCAACCTCCGTGATGCATTTTCCCGCCTAGGGCTACCTAGTACCAACTTGGAGGAACTTCTGCGTCCAAGAGCGTCACGAGCTACTACAGACAAGGTACTCAAGAGTTTAGTCAGCTTCCTGAGGAGCACGGAACTCCTCGAGATCTCCTAAGACTTCCAAGAGATCTGGGTTGTTTGCGGCTCCTTGAGGTCTTACATCCAGAGGTTTTCAGGAGTTCCAGGAGACGCGATTCTGTACCGAAAGCCGTAAGACAGTTAACACTCTAAAGATCCCCTTCCCCTCCCCTCTCTACTTCTCTATCTCTTTTTGTCCCTATTTCCCTTTCCCATTGACAGTGACATGTGCGCCCAAAGCGCAACTAACAGCAACGTCGATTTTCTAATAAACATCGCTTCAACAGAAAACAGGACACACCTTCCATCACTAGAGCCAGTAAGCGCCTGATTACTCAAAACTCATCATTGTCACGAAGGGCTCCCAATCATCCTCCAACTTAACAAAATAGTCAACGGGTTTACGCTTTGCTATTTTAAACGTTAGCAGGGGTAATTCCAAGAAATGCCAGTTAAAACGTTTGCTTGAAAACATGGATATTGACACTCTGACAATTCAGGAAACAAAAATTTCAACCGAGGAACAGGTTGAGCACGCCTTGCATCCGTTTGTAAAGAACTATGAGGTTTCTGTGAGCCACCCGGTGGGTCTTCCAGGACGCTGTTTTATTTTAGCGAAAAAAGTAGGTGAGCATGTCCAATTAAAAGGGGTCATGAAACGATATTGGGTTGGAACGTTCATCACTTCGCAGAGGCGTACTGGTCCAGGTATGGCCCAAGTATACTCGCACAGACCGCCACCGATTCAGAAGCTTCATTTGTCGCCGTGAAATTGCGAGGCTAAGAGGAGACTATCTCTTTCAGTCTTGCCTTCGAAAAAGCTTGACGACGTAATTGTGGGATCTAAACCACCCACCTGACGACAGTCGAGCGCGTCTCCTGGATTGGAGACGAGAACTGCGTGAGCACTCGACTTCGGCTCGTAACAATCAATGCCTCGGCGGGCACTCGGGAGTGGCTCGTGTCCAAACATTGCGGTGATGAGAATAGCCGAAAATGCCTGGGGCTCAGCACGCGTGAGAGCCAGTGACAAATGCGCCCAGTACGTGTACACTGTTGGCTGTCATTCCCCCCCCCCCTAATGTATTCTACAACGCTCGCTCACACAAACACACACAATCACACACACACATGCATACACACAGGCACGCACACAGACACACAGCGTTTTCTAGAAAACGCGTGGTAGAAAGAAAACCTAAGGCAAGTATATTCAGTTATTAACATTAGTGAGTGATCCTGCGTATAGTATGTACCGAAAGTAGAAAAAAATGAGACGTTTACAACTTCCTGTAACTCCGAATTAGAGCGCAGCTCTTGAAAAGGAGGAGGAGGGGAGGGTACTTAGGGGAGGGTATGCCCCTCCTCGTCCATACCCTATCCTCCTCCCTCCTCCTGTCCTCCTCACTCCTCACCTCTTCCTCCTCATCTCTCCTCCTCCCCTCTTCCCTTTTCCTGCTACCCCTCCTCGATCCTCCTCATCCTCCCTCCTCCACCCCTCCTCCTCCTCCTCCCCGCGAGTTGCCTCATGCGTCGTTTCCCATAATGCAACGCGTGACGTGACGTCATGTGACCCTCGTGACGTCACGTCACCCTAGTGACGTCACAAGTGCCGCGCGTTGCGTTATGGGACATTTCCCATAATGCACCGCGCGGTTACGCCTACGGCGACGCCGACGTCGACGCCGCTCAAGCCGGAAACGGGCGCCTAATGGTAAGTTTACACTTGCGGATCCGCCAGCGTTTCCGCCCAGCTTTTGCCACTGGGGTGAAACGCTGGGCGGAAAACGCGGCGGCGAGCTGTATACGTCCGGGCCTATTTCTGCCGCCGAACGTAGCCGAACGAGGCGTTTCGCTGACCGGAAGTCACTTTCGGTCTTGCGCAGCGCGACGCTACCTACGTCATGAGTACGCGTTCTTCTGGGAGCATCAACGCCCGGGAGAGACAGCCGAGGTGGCCGAGTTGGGAACTCCCGCGCCTTCTTGTCATATTTGACGGGATGTTACGAGAACATGTGTCGCAGCCGGCGCCGCCGCCACCGCTCGAAGGAAATGGATGTAAACGCAACCTAAGAGCTGCGCTCTAAAATCGTTTCATGGCTCCTCTAATGATAACAACTGACCTTTGCGGCCGTTTTCTTATGTGCGACTTCAAAGCGTGACTCAAGGTGGAGGGCAATTTTCGTATATGCCTTGAATGGTCTCAACGAGTTAGTTTTTTCTTTAATCATCTCTTTCCGTATGTCATTTCTGACCCTCACGTAGTTATCTAGGGGATTTTAACTGTGTCTGTAACTTGATTGACCGAGCGCCTGCTAAAACCCGCCTTGATAAGAGCGAGCATTTATTACTGGATGTGATAAAACAGGGCGATTTGTATGACGTGGCAGATTTTCAATCGTAAGGAAAGAACATTTTTTATACGCACTTTCAACAAGCCTCACACACCCGGTTAGACAAAATTTACGTTAGATCTTAATAATGACCCAAGTGCCATTCCCCCCGTTTTTAATGCGTTCGTATTAGAACCCTCGTTTTGACGAAAACCCGGCGGTGTCTTTCGTTTGTCATTTGTCGCGTGCGACGCTCATTTTGGTCCGACGCGCTGACGTGAGCACGCGTCAACCCCTCCTCTCTCCCCGGCGCTGACAAACTGATAGACGCCACCGGGTTTTCGTCAAAACGATCCCTTTCGTTTTCGGCAAAGTCTCGCGCAAAGCAGGCGCGGAGCCAGAGAGGAAGAGGTGCTGCGCAACGGCACCATGACGAAACAGCACACGACAAAACAGCACGCGACAAAACAGCACGCGACAAAACAGCACGCGTCAAAACAGCACGCGTCAAAACAGCACGCGTCAAAACCGCACAGCGTCAAAACAGCGCGGCGACAAAACAGCACGCGTCAAAATAGCACGCGACAAAACAGCACGGCGTCAAAACAGCACGGCGTCAAAACAGCACGGCGTCAAAACAGCACGGCGTCAAAACAGCACGGCGTCAAAACAGCACGGCGTCAAAACAGCACGGCGTCAAAACAGCACGGCGTCAAAACAGCACGGCGTCAAAACAGCACGGCGTCAAGACAGCACAGCGTCAAAACAGCACAGCGACAAAACAGCACAGCGTCGAAACAGGACATTGACAATATAGCTAGGGTTTGGCGTTTTCGGATTTTAATATTTTGAAATTCGGCGTGCATTTTTCGGTTTATATTCCAAACAAAAGTTTTCGATTTATTGCGGTGAATATTTGTATAAGCTTCTCGGTTCTTTTCGGCTTATTGACGAAAACCAGTATACTGACGAAATTGCAATATTTAAAAGCGTTTGTTTAAAATGTATAGTGGGTAAACCAGGTACTGGTTTTCTGTTTTGTTGCTGTCTGTGGCAGCCGACGCGACCGGTTCTGCAAGACGCACAGGGGCCCTATCGTGATCTGAAATTATCGTCCTGTGCTCGTATCTGTACACAGGACGAACATGAGCTTCATTATCACTTCGGTCGGAGAGGCGAATATCAAAATCCAGATATTTGCAAGCATTGTACTCAGTGCGTCTTTTCCCCATTTTCACGACTGCGAGAGGTAGTAAATTCACGCCGACCACAGAAACGACAATAAAACAATCGTATTTATACCCTTCTTTTGTTGACGGAAGCTAGGGGTGTTAAAAAATGTGCGGCATTTACGGACGGCCCCATGACGTACTGTGCCACATGGAGAGGATGAGCATCCCACCAGCAGCCAGAACCTTCTTTTTTAAATTGCACTGTTCTGTGCTTCCGACTAAAACCTGGCTGAATGACAAAGGTATTTTTGTCCCCTGGACAGTTAACTGTTGGTTGTTTACATTATCAGAAACTGCGGAGCATATTTTTATTAACTGCCAAAACGCTTTTTTTTTTTGGGGGGGGGGGGGGGGAGGGGGGCGCACTTTACGAAAAGACATTGTTATCTCACCGCATTCAATACGATTTCTACCTACTGAGGCGAACGACACTGCTCCATATGACCTTATTATGCTGTTAGGTTTGTATGGCACATGGGAATTTCGAATGGATGTAGGGAACGCCGTGCCTGAGCCAAGAACTGTTGTACGTCGACATTTTATTTAGTTAGTAGTACAAGATAAAAGTGTCTACGACGGTCCCGAAATTGTTACTGACCGGTTGCCATCATTCAATAACCTTATGGTAATGGAAGAATTTTAATGCAATAACGTGGGAACCTTACTTTGCCTTAACTATTGTGTATGTGCTGTATTTTCTTGTCTAATCGTTCCATGCAATAAAGAAACAGAAAATCCTGGTTAGCTCAGTTGGTAGAGCGCTCCACTGGAAATGGAGAGGTCCCTGTTTCGATACCAGGACCAGGCGGATTTTCTTCAGTCGCGCACCAGTCACCTAGTTGTGTTTGGAGATTTGCGTTTGTCCTTTGTCCGAATTGTTCCCCCTCTGTATGGTTTATTATTGTCATACAGCAAAAGCTTTTCTTTCTTTTCTGTGAGGTGTACATTAATTAAAGTTGTGAATTAGGTTGTACGTTACAAGTTTGAATTTACTACCGTTCTCTCTGCAGCCAAGTTTTCAGTGATCGGACAAATTGATCAATCCTTCTGACATGTTTAAAACACAAAGAATCACTTTTTCTCTCTACAGTGATTTAAATCAAGATAGATCTCTCTCCGTAAACCAGGCAATATGACGTCCATGAGAGCGGGCCTATCAGTACCGAAATCGGCCTGTTGACTTACTTCACTAGGTTTTCTGAATAAGCGCACGGGGCTTTCATTATCCAGGGTGGCGTTGACGCGGCCGAGGCGGTAAGCATCCGAGCGGTTCGTCGTGCGACGTGCGACCGAGCGAGGTACGCGCGTACGTACGCGAGGGCGATCTCGGATGACGTTGCTGGCGCAATCGCGGCGAAGCTTGCTTTCCACTCCGCCGACGACGTGGAGGTTTCTGCGCTCCCTACGTCGCGGGTTGTCCCTCTCCGGCGACGCGTTTATCCGCTTTATCGCCACAGTCATTCCCCGACGGCGGCGTGTGAGCTCTCCGGCGTCAACATAAAAAAGGTTTCCCCTTTAGCCGGCTTGCAGCGTGCAGCACAATCTCGTCTCTTCGCTTTCGGTTTGTGCTCTCGATCGAAGGTTTCGATTCGGAAGTTGATCGTCGCTCCTTCGTGAAACGTGAGTGCCTACCTTTGAATCGTTGTTCTCGGTCGGCGATTGACGTGTCATAGTTAAATATCTTTTCTCCTTCGCGGTTCAGTTGATTCAAAATTTGATGTTGCATTATACGCGCTATAACTTTGTTTGCTCGGTAATAACAGCGGTCATTTGAGCGAATCGACGTTGTAGCAAATGACGTGTATCATTGGGGCGTTTGTTAACCCACCCGGGCCCCCCGTTCACGCCGTTTCGCGGTGACAGTCTGCAGCGGCTCATTACGAAAATTTTAACGCCCCTGGCCCACCCGTATACACCGCTTCGCGGCGGCCGAATTCGCTAAAGTGTCTTTAGGTGAAAAGTCGGCGGCGGGACATCGTTCGCTAAAACGCCGTTCGACCAACGGAGTGCCACCCGAGTAGGGTTTATGCTTTTTGTTCAGAGTTTGTGGGGATAATAAAATACAGGGGCACTCCAAATGTTATTTGAGACGATCGATTAAAACAAATAGGCCCCTAAAGTAAGGGCTCACCCTTCAGCACACTAGGTCAAACGTAACTATACTACTCAGAATTCAAACTTTCGAGTTTTGTGACGGCCTGGATAACAGAAACGGAAGACATGACACGGAGCCATGTCTTGGATGCACAACGACCAGAGGAAGCACAATTGATAAAGTAACATTTCGAACTATGGCTCACCTGTTTTTGTCTAACTACATCACTCGTGTATCCCTTCAGCGCATTTTTCAGATCTTTAACGGTAACTCTCAAGCACTCGAGCCTGACACCGCTTTTATTTTATGTATCAATGTGTCTAATGGCTAAAAAGTACTTAACATTGACGTACAGTCGCACAAACATTTATTTGCACCGCGTTCAATGTTTCTTGTCTCATTTCCGTGTTCATTTTTGTCAGTTGAGTTAGAGAACAACAGGAACAAAACAGCTTTTTAGTTTCGGAAACTGCACTAAGTTTAGGTACAACTGAAAAACAAAATGTCACATTTCAGTAAGAGTAGCTCTAATTTTGAATTGGGGATTTTCGCCTCATTTCAGCGTCGTCAAAATGTCAGCGACAATGGACGGAAAAGCGCAGCAGGTGGACGATCAAAGCATCGACAGTG
The DNA here is from genome assembly GCA_037355805.1 of Ixodes ricinus. NCBI lineage: Eukaryota > Metazoa > Arthropoda > Arachnida > Ixodida > Ixodidae > Ixodes > Ixodes ricinus. The sequence goes on from JAZHYW010029455.1 coordinate 8,125, forward strand.
AGAAGAAGATTGGTCACAAGGCACTGAAGAAAAGTGAGTTACCTTGATCCAACGACGACAGAATGCGTTTTTTTTTCTTTTTGTCATCTTGTCTTTCTGCGATATTACGATTCTCATGAAGTACTGATAGTACTCGGACGACGGAATGTTATTTGCACCCTTTATCAGCTTGTCTCTCGGTGGTTTTACTATTCATTGCCTTTCAAGTGCTGAGTGTGGAAATTCTGCCAGGTAGTCAATATCTCGCAGTGTACGCGATTGCAAGGAGAGCATCGGGCCACCTCGCATATGCACTTGCGAGATTGAAGTGGCGAATCTGACAAGCATTACTGTCACGCGTATCTTTTTTTCTTTTTTTTTTTGTAGGTTAGTTTTGTCTGCGTGTCAATAACATTTATATTTATCTTCATTCACCACATGCATAAATACATATAGTAGAAGCTGGGTAATAAAAACTGTCTAAACAGTTTGACTGGCTCCCAGCGCCCTAACAGATAAACAGAGGGGACATACGTGTACTGGAATCTTTTACAAAAATAAAGCAAGGCAGTTCCTTTCGAGGAAAAGAATTAAAAACAAAAGTTCAACACAGAGTAAACTGGAAACACAACATTAATTAGGCATTAAACTCTCACATATATGTATATATAGTGGGAGTGAGGGAAGATTGTCGAGTGCAGCCGTAGTAATATTGTAAACGAAGAAGGGAGAGAGTGATCATTCAATTTATTTAATCAAAGTTCTATGTATATATATATATATATATATATATATATATATATAAGAGAGAGAGAGAGAGAGAGAGAGAGAGAGAGAGCAGTGTCCCAAATGTGCAGAATTTTGCATACAAAATGAGAACATTCATACCTAAAGAATTCGGAGCAAATACTCCTGAGTGAGCAGAAAATTTTTTTTAAAGATATATTATTCACGAAGCTGACGTGCGCTACAATCTATATATTAAAATCGGAACAAATTAGAGTGTTTAATAATCTTGGCAGGGTCCTCTGAATCATTTGAACGCCATAATCTGTACGAGATATTTTCACTATCCGGAAGTCAGAGGGACTAGTGAAATGTGTAAATAGTTTTCTTTTGAGCGATGCCAATGTTAAGAAGAAACTATCCATCTCGGGATGGTCATATTTATATTTCATACAAAGTATGTATCCGTAATGATAGTGTATTTTCAAAAGACTCAATTTCTCAAAAATACGGTCTGTGTGAAAATCGCAGGACAGGTTACATACAAGTTTTAATTTTCTTTTCTGTAATAAGAATATTTTGTGTGTATTTGTTTTTGTTGTCTAGATGAGAATAGTTCAAATCCTAAATGACAATAGTTCGAATAGGATACAAATAAACTGTTATACAAGAGTAACTTGAGTCTTAATGGAAGGATTCGAGGATGGCGATGATGAAACATACCAGTGGCAGTGGCTAGGCTGTATAAATATACACACACCCCAATGTTGTTGTTTTTGTGCTTTTGTTTTTGGGGGGGGGGGGTAGTGGGGGAGGGGGGTGTCATGAACAAGTGGCATGCCATCGATTTTCTGTTCGGCACACCTCCCCTTATAGTCACCATAATGCCGAGCTCTGTTGAAAGGGAGATCCAACTAAAGCCTTTATATCCAACCGACGGACCCTTGTGGCTAAATTGAGAACTACACCGATGGGGCCAACAATTAACATAGATTATTTGTTTGTGTCTAAGCGCAGCGCTCAAAGAAAAAAAGAAAGTAGCCGAACGTTGCGCCAACGTTCGGCTCACACTCATGTTTACTCACAGTAAAGCAGAACGCAGACGGAGCAAAACATTGGGCACAAGTCGTGCCCAATCTTTGCCCCGCGCGCAATCGTGAAAGATGAAGTGAAGAATCCAGTGCCCGTGCTTTTTGTCGGTAAACACAGAACTCTGGGGAAAACAAGCTGGGCGTAGCGCCTTCTATTGTTCGACCTCCTCGCCAATAACTGCCCTTGTGTCCCCTGCACTCATCGAACTCGTAAAGGCTGAACTGTATGGAGCGAATTATGCCACGAATAACTGACGAATTTCGCCCCACAGCACGCTCGCTTTGCGCACGACGTAGCAGCCACTGTGCTCATGCCACGAGCAGAGCGAAAACCGCCGGGCCAAATTCGTCGATTTTTTTGCAGCATATCGCCCCATGGTGAATATGCTGCGACATGCATGGGGCAATTATGCTTCGCCCCATGGCGATAGGCTGGCGTCCGGTGTTTGGCTCTCGCACTCGAACGAGTTGGGCGAGCGCAGTGGAGTCAATGCCGTTCTTTGTATGAAATCTTGGCGAAAAAGTCGGCGAGGAATTCGACCGCCGTGATTGAACAGTGGCAAGGTCGAACGCGACGCCGGCCAATAGCGGCTGCCGGATTCTTCGGCGACTTTTTCGGCAACTATCCAGATAAGAGCCCCTGATATCCAAGCAAATGAAGCAACGCGGTGTGGGTAGACTGGCCTTGGGAGCGCATGGTAAAACACCGAATCAGGGGGTACAAGGTGGTACGGGATGGTTCTCATTTGAGGGCAGGAAAGATAGTAGTAAGATAGAGTTTGAAGAGAGACTAAGGGACACGGAGAAGGAGCGATGGGCACGGAGAGCTTCGGGCTATCTGTACTTTAAGGGCGTCGATACAAAGTGGAGAACGCGAAAAAGAAAGCTCGGGTCGAAATTTTAAGCAGTGATGGTGCAGATCAGGAAATTGCAGTTAAGAAAGGAGTTAAAGCAACTGAGAGGGAAATGTGTGAAGCGGGGGTGCAGGCCCGTGCAGACTCAATCGACTTCGGGAACTTATAGAAAATGTAAGATGAATCTTTCAGAGGAAAGTATTTATGACAATACCAGGTGAAGCTTGTTGTTGTTGTTTGAGGCCAGAATAGGGGCGTTACGAACTAGGGTGTACATAGCGAAATATCAGTACATATAGACACGGTGTGTGGGGCATCTGGGGAGGAAAAGCAGGCGGCTGAATACTTATCACTTTGCTGTAAAGGTAAAGTAAACTTTACTGTAATATATATATATATATAATAACAAGATACGCAAATATCATAAACGCGTCACCCGAGGAAAAAACAACACGTGCTGCGCTTTCCTAGGACGGTATATACACGCAGCCAAGCATAAAGACCTTTCAGTCAAGAGCGGTCTGTCGTTTTGAACTTGGATTTTCCTGGTCCGTGAGTTCAGGGTCGGATCATGAAACAGAAAAAGAAGAAAACGGGGCGGTTGTCCTCTGCTTGTCTGGTTCTGCGTGATCACGCTATACGGCGAAGGTCACTACGTACTTCGTTTAAACGCTGTCTGCATTGGGATAACCTAGTTAGAGATGAAGAGCAGGCGGTGACGGCCTTGTGCCTACGCAGACGGAGAAGAGAAAAGCATTCATTCGTTCTTTGTTTTTGTTTTTGCCTGAAATATAATAAACCCCGATAAATTAGCGATAGCACGAGTATCGAGTGATGAGCGGAACATGAACACTTTGTGTCAAGATAAAACAACAACAACAACAACAACAATAAAACCAACCACAACGATATCTAAAGACCTCTGACAATGTAAGGTCTGGCTGGCCTAAATGGGAACGTAGTTTTTTTTATTTATTATTATTATGCAAAGTTCAAAAGGAACGCTAAAACGTTAGACTCGCATATCGCAAGGAGATAGAGACTGGGGGAAGAGCTGCTAACCTCTTCCACTCTGTTCCAACTTCCAGGCCATACAGGTGTAATAATATTGATTGTAGAAGCAGTTGGGGCACGTCACGAAAATAAATTCAAACGCCAGTTGACAGTAAGCACTTGTCCTCTCGTTGTTCTACCACTTGTCCTTGTCCGTTTGCACTTTTTATTTATTTATTTTCGTAATTCATACAAGCGCTTTGAGGAATCATTAATTTTGTTTTGTGTTGCGTGCTCTTGGACGATAACG
>JAZHYW010029456.1:0-109705 GCA_037355805.1 Ixodes ricinus
GACTTCACTTGAAAAACGTAAAAAACCCTGTTCCAGTCCAAGCCCCCGTAGCCTTCCTGGATATCTCTTAAACTTTATGTAAATTTTCAGTAAATGTTAAAAAAATCAGACTTTTGAACAGCGCAGGGGAAACTACGTACCTGTTGGATTATCTTGTTGTTGGACTTCCACAGGCCGGCGAAGCTGATTTCGCCGGTTACTCCGCTGAATCGTGTGCCGGTTTATTTTGATGTGGCAACAGTTAGCTGTAGAACCGTGGAACCACCAGATGAACTTGACCCTGCAGCAAGACAACCAAAAAGTCCACTACGGCTGAAGACATGCCAGGCATCCCTGCACGGCGCCTTGCTTGAACGGCAGCACGACAAACTCCCGGGCGAGTAACAGATGGTTCGACCAGTGCCGGTGTACGTGGTCGAGCCGCACCACCATGCGCTGCACCACATCTACCGGGCCATCGGCCGCAAGAAACTACCCTTTTCCAAGGTGCTGATGGTCCACTTTGACGCGCACCCGGACCTGGTGCTACCGCCTGGCCTGGACCCGGCCCGTTGTCGGGACCGGGACCATGTCCTCGACGTGGTCGACATCGAGAGCTGGATTCTGCCGGCTGCCCTCGCGGGACACCTCGACCGTGTGCTCTGGGTGCGGTCTCCGTGGTCGGACCAGCTGCCCGACGGAGATCAACAGTTCCTCATCGGCTCCAAGGTATGGTGAAAACAGTGAACATTCGATGTGTATGGTGGCGCCACGGTGCGGTGGATGTTTGTAACTTTGGTTAGTGCAGTGGCTCATATGGGAATAACTATAGTCTGTTGCAGGTTAAGAAAAGCACGATATGCTTTTCCCACAAAGCCCACCACTTTTTCCACTTTAGCAGCAAATGATGAAGGTGAGACGAGTTGAGAAGGGGAAACCAGCAATCATAGGAAGCAGAAAGCTTTTTGGGAGGGGCTTAACCTGCAGCAGACTATAGTACAGGGATAGGCTTGGTGCACATTTATTGTTGTCATTGAAATCCCTGTCGAACTGGCTTTTGTAGCCTTCACCATTTTGTGTGCAAGCTAGATATGTCCCCCCCCCCCCCAGGGTAGACATGCAGCCACTGAATTCATTAAGTAACATGACTTAATCTTCAAAATAATTATGTAACTTGCAGCGGGCTTTGGGGGGCCCTTCAACACCTTGACATCATAAGGAATGAATGAATAACTAAGTGTACCTCGCAGCAGGCAAATAGGGTAGAATTTGATTCGGACGCAAGCCTTTTAGGTATGTTAATTTGCACAGCGGGGTATTTCACTTGTGGCTTGTTCTTTTTGCATAGCTCAAAACGATTGCTTGTCAATAAGGACATCTACCTTTCTATTTAGATAATTTTTTTCTTCTTTTATATGAGGGTTTTTAAAATGCGGTTGCTGTCAGTTGTAATTTCAATTATTGCATCAGACAGGGCAACATGCTGCAATTGCTTTCGACCCCGAGTGCATAAGATATGGCTGCAAGGACGAAAACATTCTTCCAGGCAAGGTCCTACTGATTAGTGCTTAAAAGCAGAAAGAACAACAATGTACTGTCTATATGGTCAAAGCAGAAGCCAGAAAGTGCTTGTTTACCGAGATAGTTGCTCCATTGCAAATTGCATTTTCAAGGTGTTTGTTAAACCATGTGGAGCGCAAGTTGGTATGCTCCTTGCACAAGGGGTTGCAATGATGTCAGAACGCCAAGCTCTTATTCGCTATTTAAAAAAAGAAGAAAAAAAAAAGAGAGCCGTTTACAACTCCCTGTAACGCAGAATTAGAGCGCAGCTCTTGAGAAGGAGGAGGGAAGGCTACTGAGGGTCACGTGTTCTCGGGGGGGGGGGTTCACGTAACCTTATGGTTACGGCGACGGCGACGCCGCTCAAGCCGGAAACGGATGCCTAAGAGCTGCGCTCTAAAAAAAAAGGGGGGGGGGAGATTTTAAGAATTGAGGTCTACCCACTATCTTTTCAATCAAAGCCAATCAGAGCTTGGCGTCGTTCTAATGTCACCGAAACCCCTGTGCAAGATGTAGATGACTTGCTCTCTGCATAGCTGCTAAAGAGGAGCCTAGCTGAATATGATATCTATGAGCACGAGGTCATTGCTGTCTGTTTCACCTTATAGAGTGGCAGAGCCAAGGCTATAGATATCTGGTGCCGATTTGGTGATGTGCTTACTACTACGAGCATTCCTCTCTGTTGTGTCAACATTGCACCTTAAAAGCGGTATACTTTGAAGCGAGCAATCAGCAAGAGTAATCACCAGGAATGATACCATGTGCTGAATATGTCAAGCATTTTGCTCTGAAATGTGCCGTCTGTGCAAAAAAAAATTTGCCAGTACAAGATTTCATGCCTGTAGCCTTGGTTTGACTACAGTGCTTTAGGTAAAAAACAGTAAAAGGTACTCCCTCTGCACAAATACACACAAAGCAGAATCTTGTTGTAGAACTACCTGCTTGCACACCAAGCTTTTCCTAGCATACCAAACAGAATGCAGGCAAGCTATAGGCACTCTTTGTGGCATTATGTTTTCTAATACAGGGCCAAGCAAATTTGTTGCAAATATATTCTTGTCCCATTTATAGGGGGTTTGCTCCACCTTAGCAGAGCAGTCACATCACTCTACTGTGGCTGTTGTCATTGTACTTTTCATGTGCATAGCGGTGTAAGATTTGATCTTGCAACCCTTTGATCCCCTGCATAAGGCACATGCAAGCCGAATATGAACGGCTGAGGCAAGTAACACAAGGCCCAATTCAAACTGGCAGACATCGCATTGCATTGCCAAGCGGCGTAACCAGAGCAACCGCCGCCGATGCCGACATGGCCAAATGCTGCACCGCCACTTCAAAGCATCAGCAGCAGTTCTTATATATGGCACGACACGGTTTTTTTGCTCACCCTTGTTTCACGCTTAAATTGCTTGTCATCTACTATCTACTCTAGGATGGCCAAGCCCGGGTGACCTGTCCCCTGCCCTACTTCCTGAGCGAGTGCATGTGGACGCACCAAGTGGATGAGGGCCATGAACTCGGGCTGCGAGTACAGGCTTTGGACGCCCTGCTGGAAGCCAAACCCGGCGACGGAGGAAATGCCTGGCAGCCGGAGGATCGTTGCTTCGTGCTGGACATTGACCTCGACTTCTACAGCACCCAGGATCCCTTTGCCATGGTACTGAGTCAGTCCCAGATGCAACTGCTGCGTCAGCTGTACCACGCTTCGTTTCCCGACCCCACTGCAGACCCCAGCCTGCTTGAGGAAGCCCAGGCGAAACGCAGGGCTCAGCTTCAGCACCTCAAGGAACAGTTGCAGCGCCATCTACCCACCGCCGAATCGTCAAACGGAGGTCCCAGCATTGAGACTTTGAACGGGCTCTGCCACGAAGTGGAGTCCCATTAATAACCCTCAAGCTACTTCGGGGTCGACCTGCAAGCCGATTCGAGTGATTCCGTCAAAGTCTGTGCACCAGGGAAGCCAGTCGACCGAGATACCGACTCTGGAGTTGATTTGCGAGACGACACTGTTAATTCCCCGGTCGCCGACGTCCAAGTCGACCCCCGCCTGCTAGATCTGTGTCACGACCTCACAATCCGACCTCCCAAGGGGGAGCCATTAGAAGCCAAGCTGATCCATGATGCCGGCTGTACCTGCGACATGGACTCGCAGCTGCCGCATCACGTGAGCTCGCGGGAGGAGATCCTCGCTCTCGTAGAAAGCACGACCCGTTTCCTTGGACGACTAAACGCCAAGCCCGCGCTCGTCACAATAGCACGCTCGAGCTTAGACGGGTACTGCCCGCCTTCAGACGTGGACTTTGTTCAGGAAAAAGTTTTGGACGCGCTGCGGAAACTGTACGGTGAATTGAACATCTCACTGGACTATGAGGAGCCGTCGGCACCTGGGAATTTAGAGTAAAGTCTCTCACGCTTGTTGCAGTCGTTCGCTTCTGTCAAGGCTGGTTCACACATTTTGCATTTGACTGCGACCCAGTGTGTTGTAATAATATTGCCGCCCGCAGAGCCGGCTCTGCGGGCGGCAATATCTTGTAACCACTGGCGGGTGAGGCCTGGAACACTTTCATCCTGTGTACAAGTAACTGGACTGAAGGTTTTGCGGTATTTGTGAGATCAATGCACTATCTATGAGAAATAGTCGAAAATTGACAGAATTATGGCAGGCTCACGATAAAAGTTTGATGCATAAAACAATTATAAAAATATACAGGCAGGTCAGAACACATTGTATGTGGTCCCTTTAAAAAATACTGACAGCCCCCAAAAAATTTATTTTTTATTAGGCAATTTATTACGGTGTCAGAAGATTACGCAATAAATTTTTTTCTATAGCGTCGCATACATTTTTAATCAAATAAAAAAAAATGCAACTGCTCAAAACCGAAACTGGACTGGGGAGGAAGAAGAAATGTAGAGGACGAGTGTGTTGCCGGGATAATGTGGGTACATCCGAACCCGTTGGTGCGTCGCCGTAATTGCGCAGTGCATCATGGGAAACGTCCCATAATGCACCGCAGTGGACGCGCACATTGCATTACAGGACGTTTCCCATAATGCACCGTGCAAGAGGGAGGAGGGGAGTAGATAAGAAGGGAGGAGGAGAGGGTATGGATGAGGAGGAGGGGCATACCGTCCCCTCCCCCTCCTCTTCAAGAGCTGCGCTCCAATTCTGCTTTACAGGGAGCTGTAAACATTTTTTGTCCTTTGTTTTTCTTTTTGTGCGAAGCAGCCAAAAAACTTGCACGAAAAACGCAAAAGTCAAGCACGTGGTGCTTGACGTTTGCGTGTTTTTCAAGCTCTTACCAATTCGTGTTCGTAAGGTGAGCGGTCATCAGCCAGGAGAAGGGGCGACGACTCGGCAACATCTTCGCGCAAATCAGCCTGGTGATTGGGCATGTCGTACAGAATAAATTATAATTGTTTTAATCGGTAAATGATTTTTCTTTCGAAGCTAGACAGATTCGCCGGTACCGCAAACGACAGTTCTTAAGTAGAAGTCCCACGCCCGTCGTCCGCCGCCACCGTTTGGTTTGCTTCGTTGACACGTCCAGCCCGCGACTCCTGCGATACGTTGCCATGTTAAGAATGCACAGAGTGCTTCCAATTCTCTGTGCAACTTTTTTTTTTTCAATCAATGTATTTGCAGCTTTTTAGGAGCCACAAAAATTGGGTATCATATATCTTCTTTCTATTTTTAATATTGAATGTGTGCCTTCGATGACCCACAGCTTTGATTATATTTGGTGCGTGTGTCAAAACCATAAAGAATGGCACGTGACAACGAAGAAGAGAGTGAGAATAACTCAAGCCGGCTCTTCTCAATCGGTGGTTTTCGTGCGGAAAAAAAAAATTTTTTTTCAAGCCACAAATTGTATTTTGGGTAGTTGGGCTCTCATATGTCATGTACAAAAATAACCTTGGTAAGCATAAATGCCCTGTCAGTGTCCCTCTAACTGGACTATTTGCAGCAACTCCATATATATATTTACCGACACACTACTAAAGACATTGTTTTATTAACACGAGAGACAAGGCGTGGATGGCAAAGAACATGATCTGACAGTTGTACATAGAATTCGGTATGCAGGTATGTAACGTTAGACATGATGATGGCGATGTGATTTTCCTTGCAGTGGTGAGATGGGTCAGCTCAGGAGGAGCTGTCGTAGTCCAGCTTGCCAGTGCCCCCGAGCCCTTCGACGTCCACTTCCGTTTCGGTGGCATTCAGCATGTTGAGCGTCATGTCTGTTCGAAGCAGAAAAGACCCCCTTCAGTTAGACAAGCGTCACAGCACAACAACTGAGCATGTGCATACATGGCTTCTAACAAGCTTCCGTGGGGACAGAAATAATGGCTATCCTCTGTGGATGCGACATCAAGCCAAAGAAATGGCCCGATGTCTCATCCCTTTGCAATAGCACCATGATTTTAATTTAACTGCATCCGTTTTTCTAGACGAGTATGCTATTCTCCTGAGTGGCATCGGGGCAGCATTTTCTAGTGCTATTGCGCAAAAAAACAAATATTTTCCCGTTTTTGTATATCAGTGTCCCCTTTACATTTTGTGGCGAGTCACTCAACATGCAACATTTACGAAACTTGAGGTCACGCAAATATTGTTGCCCGACTCGGCTAGCATGTGGGCATACGAGACCATCACGAGGTTTTGCCTTTGACCCTGGCAAACGCCAGGAAATGCACTACCATGCTCTTTAGGTGCGAGCATAGCAGAGGACACAAGAGCAAGCACGTGGCTTTCAGCGTCTCTGCCGAACACGCACGCTCGTGCAGTTCAAGCGTCGTTCGCAAGCCAACACGCTCGTGCCTGTAGCTCGGCTTTGCTCACAAGTGAAACAAACCACTATAGTGTGAGGGCAGTCCTTGACGTGCCTACCTGCCGACTTGGTTGCGCCGGCCGCCTGCGCAAGCAGTCCACCCGCAAGAGTGGTCTGTGCTCCTTCCTGCGCCGCCTTGAGAGCTACGGACACCTGCTGCTGCTGCTTCTTGATGGGCAGACCGGCCTCCTCGTACGCCTTGCGCTTCATGCTGTTCTTTATCTGGCTGCTGCACGGGAGCCCCCAGAGAAACTGTTTTAGAGAGGGTCTGCGGCGTGTGCCCTCTCGTGGCGGGGCACCGAACGCGAAGTCGGCAATGCTCGGGCCAAAACGAAGAGTGGGAAAAGCGACGGACACCGCGATGGAATTACGCAAACGAGCGCGTTCTTCCCAAACACAAACCATTTTGTTACGGATGTAAAGGCAACTGCTTACAATGGGAGGAAGCGTTTTCAACTGCTCAATCGCGGTCGCGCTGCGAGGAGGAGGCAAAAGCTTCGTTCCTCTGCAAGTACCTCCAACATCTCTTTTGCCTCCATCTCCGCTACCTCCCTCGCCACGTGACGACGCACGCACATGCACGAGCACCCGATCTGCATGGGAGGTGGTTGTCATTAAACTGCTAACGTTTTCCATGGTGCGAGTTGCTACCTCTTAAATCTAGGCTCTCCAGAAAACGCACTGGCATTGACTATAGGAAGGCCTTGAAACCCTTCGCGGCATTTCCGTGGTTAAATTTATGCGCCACCTATGAGAAACTGTCTCGTAACATTGTCGGAACTGTTTAAAGCGCACGGCGAAAGAATGATGCATAAAATATGTGTGGATTGGATCGGATGTGACACTGCTCTAGTACGTTTGTTACCACTATCTGCCCTGAATGAGAGAAGTTTGTAGCGTGAGGTTCCTTTTTCCCGGGGTAGGGCTCAATCTTCCCAAAAATCTGTGCCGGAAACACGCTGCGTCGGAACCGGGTTAAACCCGATATCTGCATGGACGTGGTAAACCGAAGGTCTCTTGAGCCTCATTCTTAAAATACTTGCAAATAAAAAATGGCACATATTGCTAATATAAATTGTGAAAGAAGCCAACTAATTTCTATAACCAAAAAATTACTACTAAGAGTGAAATGGCAATGTTTTGTTGTGTGAATTACCCCTTCAGCCAAATAACTCAAATCTCTTTTTTCACAATCCTTTTTTTTCGCAAGGAAGTATTACCCCAAATCTTCCAAATTCCGAAAATGAAAAGGGGGGAGGATGCATACTGTTTTTCTTTTTAAATTTAAGCCAGAAATATACAACCCATTTTTTTTTTATTAATATCAGAAGTTTATGAAATATAGAACGCCAAAGAAAAATACCCTGGCTATATAGCATGGGAGCTCAACACAACAAAACCTGCAACATTACACTATAGGCATAATGTCGCTGTGCAGGCATTATCGGGCAAGGTGCGAACAACGGCGCTGGAAAGCGTTTGGTGTACGTCCGATTTTCCCGACCCTTCGTTTCGGAGCTGACCTTGTGCTTCTGGTGCCCACTTACATGGTTCGGTTCTTTATGTGATCGCTAATCTTATTCAGGTCATCGCCGAACCGTTTCACCGCATTCCGAAGCATCTCGACTTCGTCGTCCGTCCACTTGCCCCTGCGAGGCCGCAAGTGAGTCACAGCGAGTTTGAGCCAGGCATCACGCTCACATGCAGTCCAAGCACCGTGAACAAGGAGTACACGAAACTGGTTCCCCAAGTGAAAAAAACAGACGATAAAAACATCTTTTTGGCGGGACAGGTACCTCACTCTTCGTAAAATGCGTCACGCACGTTGCTATGCTCCGTTCACCCCTAAGCTGACAGCCATGCACTCGCAGGACCAACCGGCTGTCTCCCTTTCATCGCCTGACCCCAATTTTTGCACGTAGGTGTGGGCAAGGAAGTGATCCCGTGGCAAAGGCTAGACGTACGGATCGTCCAGCAAGCACAGAGTCTCCACCGCACTGTCAGCATAGGAGTGAACGGACTATTGCTTGCATTCGTGCATCTACCAAAAGAGTCATTACGTTGCGAATAGCTTCTGCAGCTATTTCAGAAAGAGGTTCCTTCAGGGTGTCTAGCAAATTATTATTTTGAAATTCCCTGACTTTTTCAGGTTTTCCCTGACCATTTCAGGTGAAATTCTCTGACCACTGTAGAGGCGGTTAAATATATAAGACCATTACAACACAAGGCATTGAGTATTGAGCACTGTGAGGATAAGTTTGCACAGGCTTAGTTTAACTTGCATATTCCGAAATATTCGGGTTCGTCCAGTCCGGATTAAACGAGCACTTTCTTGCCTCTGACATCGTCAGTGAGGAGGCCACTTCCGGAAAGGAAACGCGATGAAAACACGACGCTCAACCACACACGTTCATAGGGCCCGCTTCAGACGGAGCAATTTCACCCAGCAACTTGACGTCGCAACACCAGCAACACGGGCCGTCCGCGTTCACACGCAACAACCGAATTGCTACGACTTGCTATCATCATCATTCACTTTGAATTCTCTTGCACTATTTAGACGCCTAGCTACGCGCTAAAAACGTGTTTTTATATCTTTGAATGGCGTTGAGAATACTACTCATCTTTCTGAAAAGGTTTATTTCCAAAACGATTGATTTCAAACCAGAACCAAGTCTTTAGCTATCATCATCACCACCACGGGGGTGTCACGTGAAAATATTGCGTCCCTGATTGGCTGCTGCCGCTTCAAATGGCTCCGAGTTATTCGAGTTGCTCGTCCGTTTAGAGCCGGACCCAATCTCAGCAATTCGTGTCGATCTAGGGAAAGCTAAGGAACAACCTGCCAGCAAGCTCAAAATTGCTGAGAAAGTTGCCCCGTCTGAAGCAGGCGTCACCGAATGGCAGCTTAGCCGCCAGATGCACACTTTCGAATACTTTTGGGTTAAGGCTTGGATTGGAATGGGGGCTGCGGCTTTCCGATTTGTTACTAAATCTAATAGCTCTAAGTGGATCTAGCCTAGTGTCGCGCTCTCAATCCAATACAATCCAAGCCTTGGACTGGATTTGTCGGCTGTTCCGTTTGCATTGTGTAGCGCACTAAATCGATCGGGTAATAGCCGATTCACACGACGGACCGAATCGCGATTTTCGTCCGCGGACCGTGTACCACGTGACCGGCACGTCACCGATTCCTGCGATCCGCGCCTCGTCCGCGGACGCGCGGACTGATAAAGCCGAGCGCCTTTTTCACTCGCGGACTTTTAGCGGAAGATCGACTTGAAAAGCGTTTAGTCTGGCAACTTTACATTGTTTTTTCTTTTTTTGTTTTGTTTCTGGGCGATGAAAACAAAAATGGCGCATCGTTGTGTGTTGTGCGTTCGCTGGGTCATTTTGTTGCGCGTTTCTTGGTTTCACGTGTGAAAGAAACTGCAGAAACTTGTCTGGCTGACGCGACGCAGGTTCCGGTACTCCTCCGGGTCCGCGTCAAGAAGCTCCCGTCAAAACCCGTCTAGCACGCCGCGATGATTCTTGCACGTCCAATCAGAATTTAACCGAGCAAGACCTCTCTTGTGGCTGGGGTGTACTTGAGTGTTGTGCGCGAGCGCGGAGTGTGTGAAGGCATCTTCGAATGCCCCTCCGCGAGCCCAGAACTTCGTCGCTTCTACGCGGAACCCTTCTCGAGCAGGACCATGCCTGTGTCACTCCCATGCTTTGGGTCAGTAAAGCTTGTGGCGCTTCGCGCAAAGCCTATCACGGTGTTTTGTCTCTATCTGTACGTAACAGCGGCGTACGATTTATTATCGCGGTAGCAAGCTCGATTACTCTCTTGGACAACGGTGCCACAGTGCGATGTTGGAGTTTCGCGGCACTGTGGGGTGGCGACCAGGTTCGGTCCGTCCTCGCTGGCGTCTGCCCGTCGTGTCCCTCGTGTGGATGCGCTTGGGAGACGGACGATCCGCGGACATGTCGTCACGTGATCAATCCGTCCGCGGATCAGTCCGTCGTGTGAATCGGCCATAAGCAGAGCCTACGTTCCGCTCTAAGCAGAATTTATTGCCCATTTTTCTGCCCCCAAGTCATCAAGTCTTTGCTCAGGGCCCTCGATGGCGTTTCCGGCTCATTTTTCCTGACTGGGCTCGCTTTTTGACAATATCCCTGACAATTCCCCGATTTTTCCCGGTAATTAAAATTTCCCTGACAATTCCCGGTTTTCCCGGTTGCTAGACACCCTGTTCCTTGCTCAAGTTATGCTGGAACCTGTTGTGTGGTAATATAAAAATAAGACGAAATACCAACTTTACAAGGAAGATTGTGTTAGCACGAGGGTATTAGCATGGTGGTCGCTGTTGCGAACCACTTTCGACACCACCTTGCGCCTTGCAGAGCTAGCCGTGCACTCATGAAAGATAAGCAGTCGTTTCCGTGCTAAGAATCAAAACCCAAATGACCTTTACTCAGAGCTGCAGCGACAGAGATAACATAGCCAACACTGCCATCTAGTACATGTGCATTGCTCGCGATGCATTGTGTGCCGAGTCATGCTACTACAGCATCCCCAAGGGAGCTAGACTGGATTGGATTATGGTGGCTTTACCCTTTGCATCAAGCGATCACTTTAGAAAAACAGCTTGTCGCTAGGAGAAAAGCTCTCAACCTTCTGTCGTCATGTTCACACCAAAGTTTCAAGCACTGAATGTCCACGGTACTTGCTCTGCTCCCTGAAGCGCCGTGCATCAGGTATGGTTGTGGGACAGCTAGTACTCACCCGGCAGGAGACGGCTCCGATGCGGAGTACAGCTGTACGGCCAGCTCTCCCAGTTTGGTGAAGGCGGCTCCTGCCGCTGTGAAGATTTCACCCACCTGCCAGGTTTGTTGAATAATTAACTTCATACTTTTTTTCTTTTTCTTTTTACGGAAAAAAAGGGGGGGGGACGAAGTTCTTTTAATATTTTACAGAAATTAGTGCAGAGATTGAGGTATCTAACACATTGTATGTAGGATTATCAGTTAAATTTACAGATGGTGATTAGTAATAACAGCTCTGAATGGACTAAAAGAATGGGGATGTCGTCTCCAAAATATAAACCACTGACAGAATTGGGTACGTAGAGTCTTTAAATAAGGGGCACGCGTGAAGAACCGCACAATAGAAAGAGATAATAAAAAACTGGTCCTTCGGTCCGGGTTTATAACGATGCTTCGTAAAATACGGTGGGATGACACGAAAAGTTGAAGGCAACCCGGGGAGCCCACGCGAGCAACCACCGTTGAAGCGGTCCCCTAATGTTCCAACAATTCCTTGGCCCACGAAATGCAATTTGTTCAAGGGCAATACCATCTATGACGTTCAGAAAACGACAAGCAAAATTTGAAAGGCGCTCTTTGCGCGAAAACTCGCTCTGCGATAACAGAAACGAGATCTAAAGTTCGACGGTGGGAAAATCTAGCGCAACGTGGACCTCACCTTGCTTGCACTTCCGTGACTCATTTTTCAACAAACGAGGTACAAAGCAAGCGCAAAATTGTCCAGTTCGGGGATAGAAAGCGTTTACAGCACACACTATCGTCTTCTTGTAGGCACCGCCATTTTGTGATGCCACGGCGTTGGATTGGATTGATTTGATCGTGAACTTGTAAAAAGACTCCGCTACCTTCACAAATCTTTTAAGTCGTATGTAGATGATGTGGTTAGTAGCTTGCGCCATCTATTTGTGATTGGTGACGTGCAAAATGAATCTTTTTTCAATAAGAGTTTTGCGCATGCCTGCGCTCTTCTCAGACAGCGATCCCACTCCTGCCTCCTTTACGTGGAAGTCCGTCGGCTCCTTGCGCACCTCGTGGGTTTGTTTACCCCAACCTCGACCAATGACGGCGTGCGCATGGATCTACAGGGTGAAACAAGGAGACGGCAGGCTCTTTAAATCGTCCGGAAAATTCGGTTTCTTAACCTATCGCGCTACGAGTTTGTGCAGCGTTGCCCACAGATGGTGCCTTTTTTTTTTGTAAAATTTGCAAAGAACGAACTTACCTGAGGAAAAAGTAAAGAAAGAAAAGGCTTAGCTCCCATGGAAACGCAGCGACGCCACCGGTCTGCAAACAACACGGCGCCACCCGATAAGAAGGGCTCGGCCAAATGCATTTATTTATTCTTTCCTGTGGTCCTCCTTGGATCCCACCAGGCATACTTGTGTAGCCGGCCACTTGGTACTGTCTTATGTGTGGAAACGGTCCATTGGAAGTGGCGGAAACTCCGAGGAGATGCATCCATATGCTACCTCTCCTGCCTCCTCCATGCGTCATCAACACATGAGCCTTCTCGGAAAAGAAAGCATTAAAGAATTTTAAGGGCAACCTCATGTCAATCGTGCCGACTCGGCGTTGTTTGCAAACAACTTGCAGACAGCTAGTTTTCATTCGCGTCGCATTAACCACAATTTTGCAATTCACCTAGAAGAGGAAGAGGTAAAAAGGCTGGAAATATGGTTGAAATATTTCGCGATAATCATTTCACCCTAATCTTTCGTAATGAAAAATCATGATGGAACAATAATGCACTGCCTGCGCCTACTGTTTGAGCTTGTCCCTGCAGAGATAGTTGGTGATGCAAGCCACCACCCGAATGAAAGGGCTAGTTGCATGCACCAGGCCATTCATTTATCTAATTTCCATGAGCATAGTTTGTGTGTTAGCCATTTGGTGCCGTCTTTATGTGGAAAAGGCCCACTGGTCCATTGGGCATGCCTGCGAGCTAACCAAATTCCTTATAACACACTAAACAAGCAAACCATGCTCTTGTTCATTACTTACCGTTTTGAAAAGAAGTAAACAAGATGCGTCGCATTATGTCCCCGGCAATTTTATTTGCCCAGCGACGTTGTCAGACACCCCAAATTTGTTCTGCATGTGAGCATGGCAAGCAGTTTTTAACTAGCTGCATAAAAGACATTTTTGCTTACATTTCAGTCATCAAAATAAATAAATAATACAAAGAATCACCCACATAGATCTGCAGAAAGAAAAAACCAAAAGCATCAGCTCTGGTACACAGGCACACACACACACACACAAAGAGACAGAACAACAAAAGACTACTAAGCATCTGAAATCCATGGAAGCCTCCGGAAGGCGCAAAGAATCCAAAGGCTCGGAAGTCTCGATCGAAACTCTTGGATTATCTTAGACACCTCGCACATTCACAAAAGGGAGCCACCAAAGGGGATCGGAGTAAACTAAGCTGAAGTTACAGGGCCTTGAGCCAGAGCTGCCCTTAGCCCATAAAAACGATGACGCTCTTTCGAGTGAAATTCGACGCAACTCGAACCGCTGACAGCTGCTCTTAGCGTGCACAGTGTTGTGACTCTGGGTAAAACCGGTCGGCGAGTGATTTCGTTTCTCGACACCACGTCCAGTTCAGAGAGTCACGAGCCGCTTACAAGGTGTCAGCTCCGCTGTGCAACGGGGAGCCAGGAAAAGGAGTTTGAAAGGGTGCTGCAAGCGGCTAGAGCGAGCCTAGGTGAACTGCAGCTTGGCGAATACCGATGGGGATCCGCCGCCCTTGTAGGCGACGCAGAGGCAGTAGTGGGTCAACAGCTGTTCCAGAAGTTCTTGCTCGTCCAGCATTTCCAACTTCTCGACCCTGCAGAAGAAAAAAAAGGCGATGCACCACGCGTGGTCGATGAAAGAAGTGAAAACAAGGGTAAGAGCACTGCTCTGTCGAAAAAGAACAGTTCGTACACCAAAACATACCTAGTCTAGCCCACAAGAATGACTAGCACAAACAGCGGTACCAACTTCGCTGAAAGTTGCAGATACTGTAATGGGTTTTTGCTGAGCTATTTGGTTTTTACTTGTTACTAAGCATGCGGGAATAGTAGATTTTGAGTTTGAAGTGAATTCGAAGTTAAATATTTGGCCTAATATTTTAGAATCAAATACTGAAGTTTCTCCTAGTTTTTACTGCACCATACTTAACGAAAACCCAGCTGAACTCGTGAAGGTTGCTCCCAAGCTTCCATTTGTTCATATATAGCCCAATTTTAACCTAACTGTATGAACTGCGGCCTCAGAAAGTTTAATGCCTACATTGAACCGACAAGTAAAGGACAGATTTATTTGACATAAACTTTAACCTATGCAGATGCCCAGCTACACCTAATCGAGGGAACTTATAAATCTTTTTGCTATACGTAAATATACTTTTTCTAAATTCCTACATTAAGAAAACAACAAAAATAAAATCATGATTTATGAACGCATTGTTGTCAGGATATCTCTGCCTAACAAATATTCTTGAATAATAGCCACAGTTCAATTTTTGGAAATTTTACTCTAGTGTAGATGTCAACACTCACAAAGTTTTCCTTTCTTTTCTTAATTACACAAGGTGCGCACATGTACCATCAAGCTTCGAAAGTGTGCTTTCCTGCTAAGAATGACAGCAATATTTGTACTTTTCGAGGTGTTGATCGCGGCAGGTTAGCCCCTTCAAGCTTGCTTCTTAACAAGCTCTGGTGCACTGCAGAAAAGCAACACCCGCGAAAGCAAGGTTCGCGGGTGTTGCTTCTCAGCAGCGCACTGGGGCTCGGTAAGAAGCGTGCTAAACACTTCGAAAACAATTAATATCACTGTACATCTCAGTAGATCGGTTGGCGAGAGAGTTAGCACAACTCAGCTCGGAGCACGTGTAGCGAAAGCTCACGCTGCAGAACCCAGGGGTCCTGGGTTTAATCCCCACCCTTGCCCGTTTCGATGTGGATGAGCACTGCACCGACATGCGTTCGTGTATCACTACTGCGTGATGCACGTTAAAGACCCCAGGCTGGCAATGGTCCTGCACCGGCTAAATTACTCATCTACAGCTGAGACACCAGGCGCCAATTGAAGCCGACTTCCGGCTGTATAAACATACATACAATCATAGGCGTAGACTACGGGGGGGGGGGGCATCGGGGCTCGTGCCCCCTGGTGAAATTTAAGGGAAGCAGAACCCCCTTCCCCCCCCCGGGCCCGGGCCATGATCCTTACCGAGACGCTGTTTACGTGCCATGTAACGAGCTTCTAGTAGCGTCATGTAATCAAAATAACGCCCACGTTACCTTTATTGACAAAATACATGGGACATGGAATCCCAGCGTGCTTTCGTTAGCTTCAATCTCCAATTCTGGCAAAAAAATAACGCGGTGTGGTGCAAAGTTTGCAGGTGTGGTGCAAATGCAGGTCTGGTGCAAAGTTTAGTAAACTTGACGTTTTGACGCAAGATGTAGCAGACTCGTTCGTGGCACAATTTGGTGCAGCACTTCCGACACTGCAAAATAGTCCTAACGTTGTGTTTGCACTGAAGGCCTGTGCATAGATACACACCCTAATGCTAACTTAGTGCAGAGACAAAAACACTGACTTTGCACTTTATCAGTGTTGCTTCAGAATGGATTGCTAACTCAGCATTGATGCAGCACTGACTTTACATTATTTAAGTGCTGAGATGCATGTGTGAAGTGGCCCTAACTGTGTTGTGCAGTCCATTCATCCTCTTGCTTGCACACTTTAATCCTGTGGCTTTTTTCTTTGCGTCAGGCACAGTCTTTTTGCACAGTGACCTACCTGTGGAGCTCCGGAGCAGGAATGGAGTGGTACACCTGGGACATGGTCCAGGCTGTGCAGGCCTCCCAGCCTGTGCTCCTGATCCTACGCAACATCACAAGTCGTAATTCATCGGACTTTGGTCACTGTTAGTAGGTAGACTCTCGGTTCAAAGAGGTTCTGGCTTTGCTGTAATCTCCTCAATTTCGCTTCAAAACTTTAAAGGGGCGTGCAACAGTACTATTGGGTGGAAATGTTTCTCACTTTACAACAGCTTACTGGCACCAATGGGACCCAAGTGTACTTGCACGTAACACCATTGACCAAGAAGCTTCCATGTTGCCGCGCGAGGACAACAGCGGACGTGTTCTTTCAGTCCCTCCTTCGCAAAACTCAATGACGAAGCTGTGGGGATGGCATTGTTGGCATTGTCGAAAATGCCATCCCCAGGATTTTGTCATGAAGCTTTTGTGATCTCTGCGGTGATGATATGTAAATGTGGCTCGTACAGGGGATACGAGTGTTGCATGAGCATTCGATTTGGGCTCGCGATAATCCAAGCCTCGACAAACATTCGGGTAGTGACTCGTGCGCAATCTCTGCGACGATGGGAATGGTCGAACCTTAACAGTGCGTGGAACTTAGCATGTGCCCTGTGCTTTGCCTACCCCACCGCATGGCTACTATAAACATTGACGACATATAATCGGCTCCAGACAATGAGGCCGCTTGTCGTGGCTGAGAGTTGAGGGGCGAACACTGCTTGTTTTAGTACAATATTTTTCTGTGCCTGCTATTGCAGCGAAAAAAAATTAACATGTTTCTTAAGGAATACTTTTACGCGTCATTTACTGAAAGTACAAAAATTTGCTGCATCGACCCTTTAACTCTTTCTCTACCGGAGTAAAAAAAAAAAAGCTGTTATAGGATGGTCTCACGAAAAAAATTGTTTAGCTGCAGATTTCGCTCCTAAGTATACCAAAATGTAGCTAAAGGAATTTTTTCTTAAAAAATGTAAATGTCAAACAAAATATATATTATATAGCGCAAGAAAACAAAAAAATGCAATGTCAGATTACGTGCAACTAACATGGAAGTTTTTATTTTAATTCAATGTGCCTTGCAAAGCATTAGAAGTAAAAAAAAACTAAAACTCTACATTTTGTATTTTACTCTTCAAAAAAACAAATCCTGCAAGTTTGAAAAGCCTATGTGCAAAACGTCTTGTTCTGCTGAAAAGAAAATTGGCCCTCGTGATGACTGTATATTTCCCGAAGTCACGACCCAGGTGTTTCGTGCTACTCCGTATTCGTGCTACTCCATAGCATTATGCCAAGGTTGGGACCGGGCCGCCTTTTCGAAGAAAGCTCCACTCATTTTGCTGCTTATGGCATAAAATCGAATCTATATGAGGTTGACACCCTGCAGATGAAAAAGAATGCGTTCAGAACACTTCCAGTGTGTCCGCAGAAGCCCACGGAGGCAATAAAATACCCTCAGCGCGCAAAACAAAACATGCCAACAGGCACCTGTGGATAATCCCGGCCGGTTTGACCCATTGCCACAATCAAAACTAAAATCTAATGAATGAACGTCATCTTCTGACTCACTGCTGCCACTTTTGTGCACAAAATTGATTGCACATGACCCAAAATCACGAGCCAGATGATGTTTCTGAGCAGCGTCAGTCTGCTGATGAGGATGCCTAACTCCACGCAATAGCTCACAATCCTGGAACTTTAAAGTTTCACAAAAAATCATCCCCTCGCGGAAAAGCGAAACCAAAACTCAAAGTAGCATTCCTCCACAATATACTAGATGGCGTCGCATGTCCTAAAATGGAGCTGAACGCGTTGAAATAGGGGTCTGAAATCCATTGATTAAATTGATTGATTTCAATAGATGCGATAAGGAAAGAGGTAAACATGTCTTCATCTCATCCGATAAGCTCAGAGATGCACAGAATGTCGCGAATGAGCTGAGCACATGCCGCACGTCTGTTGTGTCATGAGGTCACGTGACTAACATCACTCAACATCATGGTGTCACGCTATATCATGATGTCACCATGACAACCACGTGTCGGCAGTGTTCTCTCACTTCCGGTAGGTGACAAAAAAATCTAACACTACACGGAGAGCAAGTCGTCTGCTTCTAGCACAGGGGTTGTGATGATGTCAGAATGCCAAGCTCTTATTGGCTGATTGTAGACCTCAAGGCATCTAGCAGTGAGGTCTACCCACTGCCCTTTCAATCAAAGCCAGTCGGAGCTA
The DNA here is from genome assembly GCA_037355805.1 of Ixodes ricinus. Taxonomy (NCBI): domain Eukaryota; kingdom Metazoa; phylum Arthropoda; class Arachnida; order Ixodida; family Ixodidae; genus Ixodes; species Ixodes ricinus. The sequence continues at coordinate 18,230 of JAZHYW010029456.1, forward strand.
GGCATAGTTCTGACTTCATCGCAACTCCTGCGCAAGAACCAGACGACTCACTCTCCGCATTGTCTCTCCGCGGGGGAAGTGCTGGGACGGCTCTCGCACATACGGAGTAAAGGAAAGATGCCAGAGGGGGTCCCACCTCTCCTCCTGCGTCTTGAGGGTGGTGCAGGCCTGCAGACCCGCCAGCAGGCAATTGCGCTGCTTCAGGTTCTCCACCATCACCTCGGCAAACTTGTCATCCATGTTCACCTGTGCCAGAGGATGGCGGGGTTCGGCAAGTGTTGCTCCATGTACACGGGACCCACTATACTCCGTTTGCCCCGAAGCCGACGGTAGGGTGACACCGACGCCGGGAAGGTGGCCGGTGCAATCGGTCGCCTTCCCGGCGTCACCGTACATTGCTCTCTGCGCGTGGGTCTGGGTGGGAACGTGGCTTTTACCGTGCTGTCAGCTTAGGGGTGAACAGAGTAGAGCAAGGGGCTAGGGCTGGCAAAGTGGATCATCGGGAGTTTTTGGATTAGAGTGTCATTCCCTGGACCTTCATTTCTAAAGCAGCACCAAAAATAATTCCTAGTTTTTTTGTTGTCTTTTTATTTATTTATCGTAAAAAATACCAAGGGAGCGCCTACCCCACTTTCACTAAAAACTGGGTTAATCTAGACATGGGCGCTCGTCCGGTCAAATAAGGTGCTTAACATATAATTTTCAAAATACCGAAATTTGGGAAGTGTTAATAGTGGGCACTTGATTGAAGTAGATGCTTCAACGGTATTTTACAATAGGCTGAAAACTCGTCTAAGTTCAAGCAGGAGCGTACATCACAAAGACACAAAGAAAAACATCAAGGAAAAGGAGCCAAAGCAATATATCACCTAGAAAATATCAAGCTCATTAGGTAGATAAAAATATTTTCACGAGACACAACAATCTTAATTGCTAAGCTTGTACTTAGCAATGTATATTTTAGGTAAGACCTTTTTACCAGAGGTGCTAGCAAAGATACATGTTTGAGAGGGTGATCACATAACCAGATATCGATGAAACAGATCCAATAAGTGGCAGGGCCAGTGGTGGCGTACCCTACAAATTATAAAAGGACGCTGTGACGACGCAATGAAGAGGTCAATTATTATTATAATTAGCCAGTACAAGGGTATTTTATATTTTGCCTGTTAGTGGCCAAAAGTCTCCAGCCCTTCTGGTTTAGTCAATCTAGTCCTTTTCAATTAAAGGTCAATCTTTCCAATTATCTTCTTGTCCTTCAGTGTGCAGGAGTTTGATGTTACCGTCGCAATATGCTCCGACGGTCGAGTTATCTAGTTGACAGAGGTGTTATTTTGAATAAAGGGGTACATGAATCTCCACGAGCAAGATGTCCACTATATAATGAATAGATGGTAGTGGCCACACCCTTTGCATTAGGTGACAGCTTGTGCCCCTTGCCACTTAAACTAGCACCCCCCCCCCCCAAGATTTGGTGTTTCTCGGTGTCGAACAAAAAATTGCCGTTTACAGAGGGATAACTTTGAAGAAACCAGCACACGGCCTTGGGACTCCCCAATCTCTAGGCTGCTCGTACAGACATTTGCATTCATCCATCCACCCATCCAGGGAACATGTGCGAGACCTGAACGCTTGAAAAACGTCCCTGTACCGATCAGGGAAGGACAAGGGATAAGGGACATGGTTCCCAAAGAAAGAAGCGGCCTTGCAGACAGTTCAGTGCAGGCTGTGTTCCGGGTCAGCACAGTATAGAGCTGTAGATAAAGGTTTCTTTCCGTTAAGCTCGGGTTTTTTTGTTACAACTCTGATTCGGGGTCTTTCGGTTTTCCCGATTTTCCACTCTGTGTGTCTGCTCCGAGCACAAGGAGGACACTCACTTGAACACTGCACAAGTGATCTACCATTTCAAAGCATTAATAAGAACTGTTCTTGCGGCCATTAAGGCACGAAACAAGGGTCAATGACAAAGCTGTATCCAAGCAACATGCATAACATACCGTAAACTCCGAGGAAGCGTCCACTGAAAACTTGGAGATAATCGTATAAAACCGGGGGATGGCCGCTCCTTAGGTCAACAACATGTAAAGATATGTCCTTTGAGTATTTTCAGAGTGTCACAAAATTGAAGGGCGTGCTTGGTATTTTACAGTAAGTGCCAAGTTCTACATGGTGTGGCACACACAGAGAACGACTTCATAAACAACCATGTCTCCCATACAGAAGCATGGGAGACCGGACCCACAACAGGTTACCCCTGGCCACTGATCCAAGTTATCTGGTGGTGCCGCTTCCGATCAAGGCGAGGAGAGGACTTCATCTTGCAGCTGGGACATGCACGGAGTCCACACCTGTATATATCTCACACCGTGGCCTGCTGCACAACAGAATTGGGGGTTGCGGCTCCCAGACTTACGGGGTCGTAGGTGACGAGCACGGCATGGGGGAAGTTGCGCTGTTATCCAGGAGAGCAGCGCAGAAGACTCGTCGCAGCTCATGTAGACGAGCACACACTCCGCGATGAAAAGGGTGGGCAGGCTGACGTCCAGGCCGGACTCATGGACCACCTTCGCCTCGAAGACGTCCAGTTCGCGCAGGTCGCAGCCCACCAGGTGGTAGTGGCCGGCGTGCAGGTCCGACGAGTTCACCTTCACGTCGTCATCTGCACCGCGACGACGAAACCAAGTGGCACACCGGTCATGATAGCAACATGACCATAGGTTGGTTCACAAACTAATCAAATGATAAACAAATTTAACGCAGCACCGATTGTCCGAGAAAAGTAATGAAGACGTATCAAATGCTACCGCACTCAAAGGGTGTCGCCAAGATCCGAGACATTGGTTCCAATCTGCACTATGCAAGTGGCTTTAACATTTCAAAAGCAATTACTCAAAAATTACAACACAGAAAACTTTCTGGGACACTCGAGTCATTTGCCACACAAACAGTTGTCACCACAAGAAAATGGGTGTTTGTTTTTGGTACTCTGTGTGCATCAAGTAACTCAAGGTCAAGCCAGCATATAATTTTTGTGCAGAATCAAAACAACCATCTTCAAGTTAAATAAATTTGGGTGTTTTATGTGCCAAACCGAAGAAGGGCATCTGGCATGCCCCAGCGGTCAACTGAGGATTAATTTCGACCACCTGTGGATCTTTTGATGTGTAACCAAAATGTCGGATAAACAGCCCTTTCTCCGGATTAAGTCTCCGTCAAATAGAGGGCACCTTGGCCGGGATTTGAACCCGCCACCTGGGGAGCCATAACCAGCCACTTTGCCGCAAAAATCACCGAGGTGGCTTAAAAAAACAATAAACATCTTCAATGTCGTTTATTTAGAGAAGTCAACTAGTAAATAAAAGGTTCATAGAAAAAAAATGCAATGGCACACAACATCACAAACCGATTTCTAACTTTGTACCACCGCAAAAACACAAAATGTACACAAGTCATTAAGAGCATGCGCACAAAGCGTCCGTCACAACAGAGATGGTGATAAGCCGTGCAGCTCACGGCATAATGTGTTCAATTTTGCAGACAAAGAAAAACCCAATTAGATATTATCAAATTCCCGAGCAACCCGGGCCCATGGGTTAAACCCTCGAATAAAGCCACTCCACACTACGCACGCAATCATCATGATATACTTAACCGAAGGTTGGCGTGCTAATACCGGAAGATCGATGGAGATGCAGCTCGTTTAAGGTGTCTAGAAAAGAGGGAAGGTTGGAATGATGCACGCATTCATGCTAGCAAGCGACCAAACAAGCGAAAGAAAGCAAGTCAGACGCCGAACATCTGCAGTCTACCTTCGGTAACGATGCCTTTGAGCAACGGCTTGCGCAGCCTGATGTAGTAGACCTTGCGCGTCGTCACGGCAGGAAGGTCGACTTCGACGAGGCTTTTGAACTGGGCCTTGTCGTCCATCAGCCGCCAGAAGAGCGTGTCGAAACCAGCGCCCAGGTTCACTATCTGGCAGTCAGGACCCACCAGCTGCAAGTGGAGCAACAGAGGCAAGCCAAAAACCGAGGTTAGCCGGGAACTCGAAAGGACGAGAAGAACAGCACGAAGAAAAGGGGTGTGTATTGAAAGGGGACATACAGCTGCAAGTGGAGCAACAAAGGCAAGCCAAAAACCGAGGTTAGCCGGGAACTCGAAAGGACGAGAAGAACAGCACGAAGAAAAGGGGTGTGTATTGAAAGGGGACATTAAAGGGGCACTGACACCCCAAAGGTCGTATTTGTTTTTATTGTCTAAAACGACGCAAGTTGTAGTCATAAACACGCAAAAAAAAAACCGCATCGCAAAAAAATTTCCTTGCGCGCGCGCGCGCCTTTTTATTTTTGGCGTTTAAATCTCCCGCCGCTACCTCCTTGCTTCTTTTGATCGATGACGTCAAAAATCAGGAAATTTAGAAGCTTTGTAGGCGGCATTTCTATAACATTTAATAACGGCAATCGTAAAACATGTTTTTTAACGCAATTGCGAACGCACTATGGCCCCTCTTTTTGAAATACCGAAAATCAGAGTTCGGTGAGATGTCCCTTCCTAGATTTGTGTCCTCCCTCAGAAAACTCGGCGGCGCTCGAGCAGATCGGCGAGTCGGCGAAGAAACCGGTTTTTTCCCGCGCCGGCTCCCTTCTATCCCGCCAGCTCGCCTCCTCCTCGCATCGGGTCAGCAGAGGTCCGAGAGAAAGTCGAGTCGGAGGAGACCGCAAAATTTGACTGACTGCACTGGCGGGGATCGCGCGGGAACTTCAAATTCGGCATTTGGAAATTGTTTTTTAATTCACAAATACTGAATTCCCAAGTTTCGAATTTTGAGGGTAATGTCCCAGCACCGTTTTCAATCGTTTCGGATAATAAAAAAATATATAATTTTGATGTGTCAGTGCCCCTTTAAAGGCAAGCTGAAAAGTGAAGGGTTGATTTACTCAGGCGAGATTAAGGCAAATTTGAGGGTTTAACCTGCCAAACCGAATAAGGGTATCTGGCATGCCCCAGAAAAGGACTGAGGATTAATCTCGACCAACTGAGACTGTTACGACATGCAACCGAAATCTCGGCCACATGGCGCCTTCTCTGCAATGAGCCCCCAACAAACTGAGGGGACCTCGGCCGGGATTCGAGCCCGTCAACTGGGGGACCCTAGGCTTGCGCATTGCCTTGGAGCCACCTGGGTGGCTCAACGAGATTAAGGAATTTGAGCTCTAAAATAAAGGTGATGTGGAATGCTCCAGTCGAGGCCTGGATGGAGAGATCTTCAATGTGCTGAGTAAAACCATACCACAAAGCCTACACCGCGATACGCAGAGTGCAAGGTACAAGACACCAAACACAAAAGGGTTTTTGTGTCATGTTAAGCCTCTAGCTGGTGGTCAAGAAACTTGTAAGTACCAACAGAGACGGGCATGGAGAATAAGACACGGACAAGCGCTTGTCCGTGTCCCGTACTTGCCCGTCCCTGCTCTTGCTTACAAGTTTCACAAGTATTATGCACCCGCTAGCCCAACAAGAGGTCTTGTTAATCTCGCTGGTGCTTCATGCTCTGCGGTGCATCCAGCTTACGCATAAGATTTCGGAAGCGCATCAGTGCTTAATGCAACCAATCCAAGGCAATTTTCATTCTCATTTACCGCGCTCTATAAGGCAAGAAGGGTGGTTGCTTGGGCGAGTTGGTTTGACATCTTATACAATCTTGTGCGCAGCAAGGACGAGGACAAAAGGAGAGAACAGGACACAACAAGGCGCAACTTACAACTGAATTTTATTGAATACGTGTTCCGGTAATTTATAGTCCCATCATCGTCACAATGACAACAAACAAAACGACAAAAGCAAAAGAAAAACGACCATCACAGAGCATAATTGGAAAATAACACTATCTCGTTCTCAGGAAAAACAATTCCTTCTCCGATAATGCAATCGACGGCATAGCAACACACGTGTCTCCCAAATAATCAATGTGCTCGGCTTCTACGATTTCGCGTGTTAATGCTGACTTGCATTTCTCAATTTTTACGCAACCATCCAGCAGTGGGGTACAACCGCATAGTTCTGCAATGCAAGTCAAGAAAGCCACCGTTCTTTTTCTGCACGTTGTTGCATCGTGGACTAACGCAGTGTTTTCTGCGCCCAATAAGCTCTTGGACCTGTGCAAACTATCAAAGCCTGGCGTGCGTGCCAAACACGGATGCGATAAAGAAACACAGAACGAAATTTGTCGACTGTACAGATGGTGTGGTTTATCGCATTCCGTTGTCCTGTGGCAACCACTACGTCGGGCAGACTGGGCGCTGCCTAAATGATCGGCTCCGCGAGCACAATAACAACGTGCAGAAAAAGAACGGTGGCTTTCTTGACTTGCATTGCAGAACATGCGGTTGTACCCCACTGCTGGATGGTTGCGTAAAAATTGGGAAATGCAAGTCAGCGTTAACACGCGAAATCGTAGAAGCCGAGCACATTGAGTATTTGGGAGACACGTGTGTTGCCATGCCGTCGATTGCATTATCGGAGAAGGAATTGTTTTTCCTGAGAACGAGATAGTGTTATTTTCCAATTATGCTCTGTGATGGTCGTTTTTCTTTTGCTTTTGTCGTTTTGTTTGTTGTCATTGTGACGATGATGGGACTATAAATTACCGGAACACGTATTCAATAAAATTCAGTTGTAAGTTGCGCCTTGTTGTGTCCTGTTCTCTCCTTTTGTCCTCGTCCTTGCTGCGCACAAGATTGTATGTGTTATAAGGCAAGTTCGGTGGTAAAGCAGTGCCTCGTTTGCCGACTGAACTTCTCAATTTCTTCGTGCTACCGTTCCCTGAACATGACTACAACTCCGGCACAAAGTTTTTCTGCGTAAGGTTGTACCGTACCCACCTTGAGGAACTTGTCGAGCAACGTCTTGACGCCGTGCACGCGGGCGTAGTAGCCGCGACTGATCTCGGGCGCCTTGCGCTCGGACGGCTTGACGAAGTACTGAATGTACGGATCGTTCCAGTAACCCTTAGTGACGGCGTCTCGCTTGCTCACGGCGGCGTCGAGGTTGGTCTGTATGACAGGGTCCTCGTCTGTCATTTTGCTGGCGCTTGGACGACTCGCACCGACTGCGACAAATGCTAGCGCCGCAGCAGTAGCGCGGCCAGCCTATCGGATCTGGTGGGTCCGCCCGCGACGGTGCAAACCGCGGAGGCTCTCCGCTAATCAATGCCCCGACGAGCTGACTCCTATTTGCAGAATTATTTTGAAGCGAGATTCACTGCTTAGGTTGCGGGTGCTGGTGAAGCAGTAACGGGAGAGAAACAATCGGTGGCACGGATGACAGCGGTCGACCTTCGCGACTTGCGGATCCGCAGTAGAGAACCATCAAAGCCACTGATGTCAGTAGCCTAGTCAAAGTGAACCTAGCAGCCGAAAACAAGCCAAGCTAAGCCGCTGAACAAATTTTTCCTCGGTTGGTCGGTTAAATTTTGTTAAAGGCTAATTTGAAGCTTTAATATATAAAAATTTAATCAGCTTTTAAAAGAAAGGGCTTTCCCAAAAACCTAAAGGTTACAAAAGATCAAATCCAGCAGAATCAGTAGGACCGTAAAGCAGGCGTAGCCGTAGCCGATGCGAGACATTCCCCGAGATCCGGCGACTTCGATAAGGAAATAACCACAGTGGAAATAACGGTAATAACAAAGTTTCTCTACGAAGAAGGAGGTCGACGCACGAATCTGAACCTCGCGTTCATCCAGAGTCTTTCACGAGGACCATGAAGTTCATAAGCTACGTGTCGGACAGCGTGACGGACAACTTCGTGACCCGGACCCTGCGCGGTTACTCGAAGGGACCCGGTGGAGCGTCGCCGCCCGTCTCCGTCCTCGCGAGCGAATCCACGCCCCCTGCATGGGCCAAGCACCTGGTCCGGACCGGCGGCCTCTGCGTGCGCCTGGCAGGAGTCTCCGGGGCCCTGGCCGTCGCCCTCGGGGCGTACGGCGCGCACGGTTAGGCCAGTTGGTCGCTGACTGGGTGTCTCTTGTTTGTACCACTTGCACTCCGTTTCATCTTATGATGGACCGCTGCAGACGCTGTGAACGAATCACGTGGCTACACATATTGTGCAACTCGCACGGCATTGGATTGGTTTAGATGGCTCGTAGTGCCTTCCGCAGTCCATCGTAAGGTGGAACGGCATAGAGGCGAGCGACCCAGTGTCTAATAAACAAGGTGTCTGCCATTATTTGGCACGACCACATCCAAGACCGTTTACAGAGTGCCTCCCACACGGCATCTTCGAGCTTTCAAAATTGAAAAATTAGCTTTGCTATCTAGTCTGCGAGTAGGTTCTCAGCCACACATCCCAACCAGTATCCTACCAGGCACCAGTCTTGGTGAATTTTACCTGCCGCGAACTTTGTGAACACCCCTTATTTGCACACGTCTAAGTAATGAAGTTCCAGTTTCCTTATTGTACCATCTTATATATTTTTCTGGTGCATTTCCAGACCCATGCATGCCCAGTCCACCAAGCCCGAGCCCCCCCCCCCCCCTTTCAGAATTTGTGCGACAATAGAGGGGTCGGAGCCACTACGTGATGGCAGAATAAGGGCCACTGCACAACCTGCAAGTCTAAAATAGTGAGAGATAACGATGAGGTGTAGCCAATGGCATTTGTGGGGTTCAAACTTTGGCACGTGTCTTTTGTGCCCACTGTTATGCAGGGGTTCCACTGAACTTTCAAGAGGGATCCATTGCAACTTTGTAACAACTTATCTAGCGAGGAACTCCGATCTGCTTGTTCACTTGCAGTGCTCTTCAAGAAAGACGATGTTCCCGAAGAGCTGAAGGAGGCCTTCGACAGAGCCAACCACTATCACCTGCTGCACACGCTGGCACTTCTGGCGACGCCCCTCACACGGAGACCCGGACTGGTAAGAAGACCTGCAACTTTTGCTTACCTGTCTTTTCCCGTTTGGAGATTTCGGCTTGTTCCAGAACATTCGAGGTGGCTAAGTTCACATCGCATCCCAACACCAAACAAATGAGAGGAAGCCAAGAGACCTGGGGGAGACCTGGGCAGAAGCTAAGATTTCGCGACAAGCCACCATGCCGTTCTTATTGTCGAGTTTTCAAGACGTGGCCTCATTCGTACGCATCTGCTTCGACACGCTACCCGTTTTCGCGTGTCAGCTACACTATTAGTTTCTGCGTCGCTTTATTTTCTGGAGAAGCCTGTACCGCATCTGTTGTCGCAATGCCGCGTTCAGTGCCCACGTTACTCATGCAAAACCAGTTTTAAGGAACTTAGCAAACATTTTGTTGTGGCATCAGAACGATACGGGCACTGCAGCCTGGCACAGCACCATTCATAGGTGCTGTTACGATAATCGCGTTTCACAACTTGCTTTGCAGTCGGATTTCGTAAACGTTCCCCGAGACTCTGCTTTGGCCCCATACAGCATTCTCTTCTCTTCCATTCTCACAGGCACATTTTTCGCTCGCACAAAAGCGTCGTTCTTGCATCCCGGTTTCGCCCTGGTAGGCATACCTTTCATGTATGGAAGTTGGAACAACGCCCTAGCCAACAGGACTTTTCTCCTAAGTGATTTGGAGCTTATATTCTCTGCCTCCTTTCTTATGGGGCAGCTAATTTTTCTTTTGCCCCTCTAAATTAGCTTCGTTATATTTTTGTACCAGTGTCAATTGACCTTCTTCGTTGGCAGGTGGGTACCCTGCTGACAACCGGAATGACACTCTTCTGTGGGTCGTGCTACGTCCACGCGCTCACTGGCAATGAGCAAATCAAGATGGCCGCTCCCTTCGGAGGCACGGTGCTCATCCTTGCCTGGCTCTCCATGCTGCTCTGACCGCACAGCCACCACTTTTAGGGCAATTCGTCTCGCAAGCTGACAACCTGCTGCCGTGAGGCTGCAACTGCACGAAAGAAAAAAAAAAGTAATAATAAAGACAACTTTCTCTATTGTAACTGCATGAAGATAAGAAATGTAATAAAGACAACTTTATCTATTGATTACTGTGAAAGTCTCTCTCCAACCAAGTACTGAAAAGGTGGTGTCCAAGCTGGCTTGTCCATGTTACCTTTGGCCTTCCCAGACCTTTAACCCTTCTGATACCAAGGAGAGGTCAAAGAGCAGGCTGGCTCTTCTACAGATCTTTTACCTTTTACTTTTAGCTCATGAAGCTAAAAGTACACGCTCAAACTTGCCCGCCCCCCATGCGAGCATGCACACAGTAGTACATGCTTCCAGAACTACAGCACGAGTTCTCGACTTTGTGCTGGGTGAAGTTGCCAAGCCAGTTGGCAAGCCCCAGATGATTCGAGAGATGTTCAGAATATGGCTGGTGACCGAAGGCTCACTCAGACACTGCTTACAACTTCTAAGGACTGCAGATCTGCACAAATGTGACCGCTTAACTCGGAGCGATGCCCCCAAGACATTCCTATATATTGCGATGCCTCGCCATGTGGCTTGAGGCGACGCTCTCCGTGAATCCTCATTTTGTGCTGCATGCTGTGGACAACAAAAGCACTATCAATTTGTGATGATGCCCTACCAAACCTTGCACTGCTGCCGGCAAAGTATGCAGGAGGGATGGATAAGGCTGCATTTTGAATCCTGTCTCTGAATGCAACTACCAGCTTATTTGAAAGAATCCGAAGAATTTTGGCATTGCCTATGGAACTTGCAATGCCACCGAGCCAAAGTGAGAGCCTTGATATGCAAGTAGAGCAGTCTGTTTGTGACTGCAACCGCTGCAAGACAAATGGCACCTGACAATAGACTGCTTCCAGAAATCCCTGCAAGCAACACAGCACACGTTACATTACTGGACCTGGATGGCCATGAATGGAATGGCATGGTTTCGATTTCCCTGTTGATGAAGTAGTGCGTCTCCGCACTGCATGAAAATAAAGTTGGCGCTCGCTTGCATTTCACCCATTCACCTTCACAAGAGCCCCCTATGAAACACGGAACTCCAGCGGCCGTAAGGACCTGCCTTATCCGTATTGGTACCAGGGACGGCGCCAGGATTTTCATAGTGGGGGGCAGCGGGGAGGCGAACCAAATGGGGGGGGGGGGGGTGCTCTGAGGTGCTGTCACCCCCGGGCTTATCGAAGATAGCTTAGGCGGTGTGCTCATTGAAAAGGGAAATGAGCAGCGACAAGGAGGAAGAGGGGGAGGGGGTGGGGGGTATCACAGCAGGGACCTCTGCCACCTGTGCTCAGACTGACAACAAGGTTTTGCTTCCCTTTTCGGGATGCCCCATGACCTTGACTGTAACTAAGCTCGCCGTCGTTCACGTCTCCGGTCTCCGCTGAAGATAAGCACCACAGAGCGGAATACGGAGAGAATAGCCAGCAGACGTCACAAAGGGGAGCTGCTTTTCTAAAGCGCTTGATAGCTTACTCGCCCGCGGCACGACTTCCCGTGGATGGAAGTTAGTAGGAAAAAATTAATAAAAGGCATGAACGGCTCTAAAGGCTGGACATTCGTTACACTGGGTTTTGAAGCCGACGTCGTAGGCAATTATTTTCGTACAAAGCTGCTTCATCTTGGGGTGGCAGACGAAATTTCAGGGGAGGCGCCCGCCACCCCTAGCCTCCCCCTGGCGCCGTCCCTGATTGGTACGCTAAACCTACGGTATCATAAATTCAAAGAAAGCCACATATTCGAAAATATAAACACCATTTTTGGTCACGACGGGACGTCGCGAAATGAGGTTTGCAAATCGAAACCGAAACTTAGTGGCCAGTGGGTTCCCAAGGTGCTTTGCGCAGCACTACGCACCTAGGATCGCTCTGATTTTGGAAGAGGTCTGTTTAAACGTGGAGCCGCGGACGAAGAAGTTGTCAATTTGGAGCGTGCGACATCTTGGCAGCTGGTTCACAGTGCCACCGACGATAGTGTCCACACCATGACGCAAGGTGAAGTGCTGCCCGCTCCGACCCTTTCTAATGCGACCGCAGTCTTGGCCGCATTTGCACCTCCCCACAGCCAAGTTTCTTGACCTCATTTCGGAGTAATGGCTTCACACCTCAATGTACGACAACCAACCTTCCAGCTTTTCTCTGTGCGTGTTCTCACGTTATTCGACCAGCAGGAGTTACTCGGAACTCAGGTTCAATTGTGTTCCTCGCAGTCGTAAGCGGCAACGACAGCACTTGTTGGATTATGGCTCCACAAAGCACTTGTGTGTTCGACGGTCTGGAAATCACTATGGGACGACATTAACTAGTGATTGATAGAACTGACATGAGAAGTATTTTTCGTTCCTCTTACTATCAGACTGCTCTTCACTCGCTGACGTATTGAGTAGATGTACTTGCATCAAGATGGTTGCAGCCGTTTTCGCCGGCACATGGAGGGAATCTGTGTCCTCAATTTACGGGTCTTGTGTAAAAAAACTTAGCGCCGATTGTGGCATCGAATGTTTTGTACACCGCCGTGCTCAGGCAAGCTGACATTGATAAGAAACTATGGTCGGCTGTTACGCACAATGTCTACCTGAAATGCAAAATGTAAGGCACCGCACTGCGGTGCCGCCATCTCGTTGCACACTTCCCATACACCTTCTCTCCGAGTCAAGTAGGAAAAAAAAAAACAAAAAAACGTAAGCGTCCCATCAACGGGAGACAGAAACGGGAGGCGCACCAAGACGTCTCCCAATCGCCGCCGCCGCCGTGAACAAGCGGCCACACGATGGAAAATGATGATAAAAGAAAGGATCCAATAATAAAAACACCTCTCTCTATTGTTTTCCACGCCGTCACGCACCAATTGGGGCCACCCCGCTCCCAGGGCGGCCCCGAACAGAGCGCTCTTCTTTTCACGGGGTAGCCCCGCCGAAACGGCCCATCTTCGCTCGTTCGTCTGCCTGCTGTGAGGCACCGGACGGCCGAACCAGTGACAGGCGTGCAAAGGCACGTCCTCGCAAGCGCATGCGCCGCGAAGTGTCGCCGACGGCCGGTGTCGCTGAGCGGGTGCCCGCGGAGCGAACGCTCGCAGAGCGCAAGGTCCGGGGAACTAACGCTCTGGAGAGCGGACGTTCCAGTGAGCGAACGCTCTCATGGCGTGTTGTGCCCGTGTGCCCCGCCCTGACGGGGGGTCGGGGGCGGGGCCTAGGCGGAGGGGAATGCGGCGGCGTCGACCAGGCGCTGCTCAAAGTCCCGCAGGAGGCGCATGAGGAGGCGGCGCTTGAAGCGTCCGGCCTCGTGGATCACGTGGCGCACCATGCACACCCGGGTCTCCAGGCCCCCCTGCACCAGGCCCAGCAGCTCAAACAGGCGCTCAAAGTCTGCAAACGGAGAGCCCCGACCGGCCCCTGTAGCCATACGGCCATCCACCCACTTCAAGCTCGCCTTACCGCTACGCTTTGCCAGATAATCCTTGGGGTGCGGAAAACAGAAGGCTAACCCGTTTCCTTTAGTAGTAGCTGCTGCCTCTGCAAGCTACCCTTGGCTACACTAAGGTTATGGTGCCTCCCCTGTGTCTCTGACCGGTGTGTTTATCGTCCTATCCCGCCCACACATTGCCACATTCGCCTCCGCTGCTGCACCAACACCACGATCGTAGCAGGCAACAGCGTGACACTTCTATGACTTTGTCAGGTAGAAATCAAGGATCCACTTTTAAGGACGGGGTAAGCACACCGGTCAAAGAGGCCCTCCGGGCACCATTCCACTATGCTCACAGTCCGTAAGCCCCTCCACCTTTTCTAACTGCCGGCTCTCCAGGCCCCCTGTCACTTCAAGCTACCCTGAGGTGCACTAGGGTCACTGGGCTTCATCGCAGACTGTTTGGCTCACGCCAAATGCACCACAAAAGCCTGCCTGTACTGTACCTACATTCGAGTCGCCCTTCTAGCGGTTGTGAGCCACAAAGCGTGCAATGTGGTAGAGAAGAAACAAGAGGTTATGTTTCGACGTGGTCGACTGAACTATTTACATAGTGTAGCCAACTCATGGCAAACAAAACAGGAGGTATAATACTATTGGCCAGAAGGGAGCTGAAGCTGAACGGCCAGTGCTCCAAGCTCGATTGTTCGCTAACAATAATGCCCTCGACCCACTTGAGCGACCAACTGTGGCAACCAGTTTCAACGAACCTCAAGCATGCACAGCATGCATGCAAAGGTATCTTTGACAGGCTCGCAATCTCTCGACGCTCGTAAAGCAAGCGCAAGCGATTCCGAGCCTGCCAAATATATTTTCATGTGCGCGCTGCACGCAACTGAGGTAGGTTGTTCTTGTTTGTTGTTTAGGTGGAAGCAGGGCTTAAAAGACAAATACCAAACAAAAGTGACATCCCCATGCTTGGCTGCAGTGACTCGTTGCTACGGTCGTCCGATCTTGGTATGTGGAATCTCATTAATTCAAACTCTCTTAATTCAAACTCGCGGATAATTCAAAGAAACATGCTGGTCCCGTCCTATGCGTTTCTAGGAAGGAAACTCCCGGTAATTCAAAGAAAGTTCTGGTCCCCTTTGGGTTTAAATTAATGAGATTCCACTATACATTCCCGATTGCCAGTCAAGGCGGGAGATGGCATTCCCCTCCATGCCTTTACCAGGACTAGAAAGCAGCACCTTGTCTGGCTCATCTTGTTGGTGTGAATGAGCAGCTGTATGCTCGTGACTGTTGGTCCTTGAGAAACATCCAGTGAGTCCAGGCTGACCACATTCCCCTCCCAACCAACTGTGCATTTAGGATGCAACACGGCTATGTTCCGTACAGGATGGAACCACGCATACGTCTTTGGGCTCGGTGGCCATAAGGATCCCCTGTTCTTCCCAAGAGCCTCACGAAAAGCATTCTATTTCGCAAAGCACAACTCTGACCACGAAGCCTCTGCTCAAAAAAGGTCCGATAATAAGGTAACACACAGAGAGGGCAGTTGGGTCGGTTCGTTCGAACCAATGTGTGAAAAAGGGAGTGAAAGAGACAGGGGTGTGACAAATTAATGAAATAAGGTGCCTTGCAATGAAGTTTGTTAGAAAAAACATGTATGAATAAAAGCCATTCTATCAGCACTTTGTTTTGTTCAACTTGTCTTGACCTTGTCTCTTTCGGCACCTTTTCTACATGACGGTAACGGAAGTTGCCGCACTCTAAGAGGCACAAGCTTGGGTGCTTAGCAGTTCCGAAAAGACTCTCCAAGTTGTGAAATGCTTGTGTAACCAAAAATGCCTCCTAAAATTATGCACCTGACGATTCCTTACACTGGGCACAAGCGTTTGTCTGCAGTGCAAAATAAGACGTAGCACATTGTGAACATGGGCACTGGACTCGTTCGGTAACACTGCAGCAACTGCTGCCAAAGCAACGAGGGAATAGGCACCCCCTCTAGAAAGAAGGAGGCGTGACTTACTGCGTCCAGGCCTGCGAACCTCTTTGAGCAAGCAGCCTCGGAGCAAGCCGTTGTCGCGCCAAGGCTCGGGTGGCGTTGCCGACGGCTGGCCGTTCCGCTCTTCCCAGGGTCCCAGGGCAGCGCGATCAGGCTCCACGGGAGCCCAGCCATTGCTTGCCTCTTCCTCCGGTTCTCCTGCATGAAAGACCGCATCAGTCCAAGCTTGTCTACCGCAGCAGTCCTTCCAGACGCCCGACTGGGATCGTGTTATGTGTGTGTTTCGACAGCGGGAAGTTAGCCCGCCCCAGTGGCCGTCTTGCGTCTTTGCTGTAGATGATGAATTTGGAGCCAGTGCAGTACCGCAGCTAGCCCGAGGTCTCTAATGTGCATCACACAGTTGCGATGCAGGACTATGCTCCGGTACGGTGCTCATCGAGGTTGCAACGGGCAGGTGTGAAGATTGAACCCTGGAGACACCAGGGTTAATGCACACATCCGTGTGCATTAGCACACTTGGCCACCAATCCCCTCATTGTGATAAACGTTGGCACTATGAGCAAGCATAATTTTGATGACAGCCTTGCAGTTATAGAAGTCAAAACAGAAGAAAGAACAAAAATGGTTACCGTTTGTTTATGTTACGAGTTGCTGCGTTAGATTTACCTGCACCAGCTGCGCTCCGTGCACACTGCCGTATTCGATTCAAGGGCTCAGCCTATCCGAAAACGCAACCGGAAGTACAGTGCCCTGCATTTTTATGCACCGGTCAAGTAAATCAAATGTCCCTAGTGTCACGCAGTGTGATATTAGAAAGGCACGTAGCTGTTGGCGTGCGACATCGATAAATAAACAAATGAAAGGGACTGAAACGGGGATTGGGGGAGGTACTTGCCCATGGGTGGAGGTGCCCTGGTGGGCTTGGCCTCAGCACCGGGGCTCTGAGGGCCGTCCGCACTGGGTCCGTTGGGCGTGGGGGAGGCGGGAGGCGTGGGGCTGCGGCTCCGGTGTCCGAAGTCCCTGGGCAGGGGCCCCGGCCGCCGCTTGGCCCGAGGCCCCCAGGAGGCTCGGGGGCCGCCCGCTTGTGTCCCCGTGCCTGGCTCGTCACCATGTCCAGGTCGGCCTCGTCCACCATCATGCGCTGCGGGAAACGGCAAAACCGACGTGAGCGACGCAGCCGCAAGGAGATGTTGCCGTCCCACTTCTCTTGCCCTTCGGATGCCACTTCCCACACGCAAAACGTGAGAAAAAAGCATGTTGCTGGGCAAGTTCGGGCATTTTGGGCACAAATAGAAGAGCGCAAGGACAAGCAAGTCCTTGTCCCACCTGTCCTGTCTTACTTGCTTGTTCATGTCCCATTTTATTTGTACTGGTAAAAAGGGCTGTGTCCTCGTGGAAATGGAATTCCTGACACAATTTTTACACATTCTCGTAGCGCGCAAGTGGCCTTCCACCTAGTGCACTAAGCTTAGCTTGTGCAAGCGAAGACATTTTGGAGAGCTATAATCTTAACCTGTCATTATTTAATAATTTTTGAAATATCATTAGGAGAGAGATTAAAGAAAGGTTTATATTACAATCTTTACAGAGAAAAGAGGTGAAGTTTTTGAAGGGGTTGGTAATATCAAACGCGTCCCTTCTTTTCGTGTTAGTTCCACAATAACAGGTGGGAGATTGCGCCTTCTAGAGCACAGCCCGCATCTCCTAAATAACGAGAACATTGTACTGGATTTTCCATGTTGCCTACCGGAAGACACCGTGAGGCACAGATTGTATGCGAGTGCTGTGTCAGCGATTGGCTGGGACAGTGGTGTACCAACTTGTTTTTGAGTGGGGGGCAAACCAGATCCTCCCCCTCCCCCAAGGACGGGGGCGGTGCCCTTGGTATCCCTTGGGCACCGCCGGCCAGTGTTTGCTCTGCTTAGTGGCGGCTGTTTCAGGGAAGGGGGGGGGGACAAGACACATGCCTTTCCTCCCCACTCTGAAAATTGGGGGGGGGGGGGGGCGCACACCCCCGGTTGGTACGCCCATGGGCTGGGATCCATGTTCAATCGGCGAGAACACATCTAGCAGAGTGGCCATGTTACCTAGGAGGCACGGCAAACATCTTGTGAGAGGAGGGCTTGTGGAACTCGCACCCATTCTTATAAAGCCTTTACAAGGAAATGGTTCCGTTCTCCTCAAACACGACACAAATGCTCGTAATAGAGTAAAAAAAGTGCCTCACCTTTTCTATCTTGAAGGGGTTGCCAAACATGTGTTGCCTCACAGGAGTGGACTCAATTTCTCGTAGAGGCGTTGGCATGCGCTTGAGGTACTCCTGGTAGTTGCCCATTTGACTCACGGGAAGGCTGTGCAGTTGCTCTGAAACCACATTAGGGACACCAACAAGACCATGCAACAGCATCAGGTCACGCACGGTGACTTGCGCACATCATAGAGTTGTACAGATGTGTCTAGAATTTTGGTGTGCAGATGCAATGCCCAGGGGGTTATGACTGCTTTTTATGTCAGAGCAGAAAAGATCTCTCCCACTCTTCACACAGCTCATTAGTGCCAAGTGGAGGACAAGATAGCGCCGTCCTTAAAAGTTATGCCAAAAATACCTCCTTGTCTTTCTTTTGCAAAAAGCCAGCAGAAAGAAGAGCTCATATTTTTAATTCCTTAACTGTTTTGGACAAGCCTAGCTCGTGCGCCTACAGCTGTCCCCAAACCGGCTAGGACAAGTAGCCCGTCCACGCATCCTCGTCCGCCCCTTGGCTGTTTTAGACGACCCAGGATCGTTCAGAACTTAGCTTGCGGCGCTGCCGGGAGATGGCAGCACATGTTTCTTTTTATTGTACACATTTTTAAAAATGGCGACGCGTGGTGGAGACATGTGCAGCCCGAGCTGCACGTGCAATAAAAATTTAAGGAAGCAGGTTAGGGTCAAAAGCTGCCCCACCCCAAAAAAACGGTTATGGGGTTAAAGATATGCTCTACCGAAACTTGTATTTAGCAAAGTAAGGCTGCAGGAGCGTTGAACGAGACGCTAAGAACACCAAAACATCAATCATACATCAATATCTCAAACGGATGCCCGTATTTTTAGGAAAAAAAAGGGCGCGATCAAGCGAGGAATGTGACGTCACAATTCTCCTGGAACTGTTGAGAATGAGGGGTAGCGGCCTTGCTTCTCTCCTCCTCGCTTCGGTCCACCTGTCTGAGGGGATGAAACGAAGAGGAGTGGGAATGAGATTGGTCACGTGACATGACTCGTCGGCCAACCGTTAGAGATATCGCTGTATGAGTGATGTTTTGGGGTTTTGCAGCGTCCCACCTATCACTTCAGCCTTGTTTTGTCAGCTCTAAATTTCAGTTCAGCATCCCTTTAAGGCTATGTTAAACGACACACTCAAACAGTTTCAAATGCGTTACTAGTGGTAGCTTTTAGAGCCGCTAAAAAAGCTAAGTTTAGAGTATCGCCACTTCGTTCCCCGATTTTTGGTGCAATCGGCGATCACTTAGGCTCAAAGATGCAACCTCCAGAGCTTTAAATACAGCATTGGGAAGCTCCGGTGATACTGTTTTGCTTTGTCGAGGACCACTTTGACATTTCTGGAGGACGGAAAACCCTTTCCTGCGATTTTAGATAAGGCTTCACATAACTGGCAACAATGATTGGAAGCACCAAAACGGCTAGGTGGCGCAAGCTACCGCCCGTCATAAAGGGCACGGCCGTTAGCATTCATCTGTCCATCCATCAATGACCAACGTGTTGTTAGTCTGAAGCGTAGTTTGCTTAGTGGCTCTAACAGCTCTAAAAATCTAAGGAAAGATGGTAAAAAGAAAAAGAATGTCGTCTGGGAAGAACGGTGCATCTCACCAGCGTCGTGAAGGCGCGCCGTCAGAACGCCGCCGGGGGTTGCGTGCAGGTAGTGTGCCCTCATCCGCGCCACTTGGTCGAGCAGCGCCGAGCGTCCGATGTCGAAGGGGTTTCGTAAGGCATCCGCCAGCAACGCGTCCGTCGGCCGAGCCGTGACAAGAGCCACCCCGAACCCCGCAAAGTCATTGAGCTCCTGGCGCAGACACTGCAGCCGTTCCCTCAGGGCAGGGTTCCAGCTGAGAGGCAGCTCCGACAGCTTCGCCACCTCCCCCGTCGAGGCCCGGGGCACGCCCGGACTCGCACGCACATTGTCGGGGGCGCCACCAACCGGCTTGTTGTTCCCTCCGACCGCCGACACCAGTTTTTCATACTCCGCCTTGGCCTGCGCAAGAAGTGTCCAGTAAGCTACATGATGTGCGAGCCATTGCACATCGAGAGTGGAGGGCTCGAAAAGACGCCGAAGTAAGGGGACTCTTCGTCGGGGCTCAAGAGATTGTCGTTGTTCTTGCACACCATCTAGCGCAACGAGAAGCATCCCTGTCTACCCTCCTCACTGCCTGCGAGCGCGTGCCACCTGCATGTGGTACGAGATCTCTCTTCTCGCGAGTTTCTTTCTGTAGGATGGTGATTGAAATGGATGAAAGGATTGGCTAAAGCAGCATCCCCACTGACAAGTGGATCGTAACTGTAAAGTAGACCAGCTTATTTTTGTCATTGGATGCACACAAAATTAAACTGGATCGTTAGGTAACTGTGTCTGCACCTGCAAGTGTTAATGCACCCCGTAGTCGGCGACAGGTCAAGGGTGAAGGGAAGCTCCTCCCACCCCTTTCCACATTAGCAGAGCGAATGCTGGAGAGGAGGCGACCTCCTCTCCAGCGTTCGCTCTGCGTATGTGGAAAGGGGTGGGAGGAGCTTGCACTTTACTCTTGACCTGTCGCAGCCTATACACGTTTGCAAGAAGGGCTCCTGTGCGCCGCCATTTTGGGCGATGCTGTCGCCGCCTAACGTTTCCGCCATGCTGGGGTGCGCCAGGGGCACGTCACTGGGGTGCGCTATGACAAGATGGCGGCGTCTGCTGTGTCGCCGACGGTTAGGATTAGCGACACACTTACTGTTTCGGAACGCAGGATGAGGTATCCACTCAGATTCGTAGCATCAAATATTGTAGGACGGGTCATGTTTAAGGGTTGCAGAGCTCTGACTTTCTAACGATCGCAGCCTCTGTTCCAGCACGTCGTGGAAGCCAGAGCTGCCGCGAGCGCAGCCATCGTTGATGCAATGGCCATGCGGCTTCTGGCACTTTCTGATGAAAGCTTTGAGACTCTAGATATTTTTATAATTTTTCGATTTGTTGCTGGTTTACGTATTTTATTTAATTGTTCGTGCTTTTTTGCAGTCGAAGAGAACACCCGCATGTCTTATTAATATATATAGATTTTAATTTATTTTTGCACTCAGTGGTGTATGCTTCGGCAAGAGACGCTTGGCAACATTGTTCGATAAGCAGCGAACGTCCTGGCTGGAGAGTAGGCCCGCCTGACCGCGGTGCGCGGTTCGAGGTTAGGACGCGATCCCACTTGCAAAGGTGTATAAGTGTGCTTTGGACGTGGCAAAACCTGCTATCATGTTTCGTCTGTACTGAACTGAAACTAGTTGTTCACAGAACTGTCTGGGTTCACATTGCTGCCAAGACCACTCTATAACGCACAAGAATGTAAAAAATAAAATAAATAGATTTTGATTAAGCTTTTTAAACTCGTTTTGTGTTAAGACAATAAGCGATTGGAACTCTTCACCCTTCGAAATTGTAAACACTACAAACAATCTTTTTTTTTTAATTATCCTTACTTTTTTTATTCTTTTTGTGATCTTATAGTTTGTCTTTTCTTTGGCTATGCACACATTTGCATGTAGTCATTGTTCTTTTTTCCAGTTGCCCAATATTTTGTACTGTAATGTTGCTGTTCCCCCCCCTCTTCCGTTATTATGCCAATGGCGCTGCAAATATTTTAAATAAATTTAACAAAAAAATAAAGATGCATTGCTCCTTTTGCCCATCACTTGCTACCCCGAGATGCACTTCCAGTGATGCTGTGAATGTAGGAAAGAGGGTGTGTCACCTTTTATGTTAACAAGCTCTAACGCAACAGCAATAAAAGAAATTATGACATATCAATATGAAACAGAGTGTATTCGCAATGGTGTGCCTAGAGAGCAGCTCAACCGGCTATAAACCTCTCCTCCTCTCGAATGGAGTAAATACGGCAGTTATAAACTCGTGACATTTCTGAAGTGCAGACACTAGCACGAATGCTACACAACCACCTTCCAAAAGAATCAGCTTGCACTCAAAGCAGGGAAGAAGGTAAACTCTCTAGTGCCACTGCTCACACTGCGGTGTCGCAAAAAAATGAAGGAGAAGGATGTTTGGGCACCTGATTCTTGAGGCGGCTTGAGGTAATTGAGCACCGTGTAGCTGAGACAGTTCTCCATCGAGTCCGGCACCAGGTTGTGGGCCCCCATGCGCTGCAGCGCCCGCTTCAGGGGACCCGCATAGTACAGGGGCATGTTCTTGAGGTATGCATCAAACTGCACTTTCCACTCCCTGGTCGGCTTGCACCGGTGCACCTTGAAGAGGTCTTCGAGCAGGGGCAGGAGCACGGGGTAGTTGTACGGCAGCACAAACAGGTTGACGCACGTCAGGTTGGTGCTGGCCTTGAGGTAGCCAAAGGCATGGCCCAGCTCCCCTCCTGACCGGTGGCTCGAGCCCACGAAGACCTGCCACGCCACCGTGGGTTGCTTGCGTCCCAGGATGAACTGGGTCAGGGGCGATGGTTCCAGCTCATACTTGTCAAAGGGCAGATTGTCGATGACCATGGGATCACTGTGGGCACAGCTGAAGCGGACATTCGGATGAGCACTGCGCGGCGGCAGCGAAGGGGAGTTCATGTCCGGCCAGAAGGCCTCTGGAATAGGCCAGTGCCCCACCGAGTAGCCCTTCTGGGCCGACCGCTGCACGTAGATGAGCCGCCGGCAGTTCTGCCAGCCGGGTTCCGCGCTCTCCACGTCCGGAGGGTCGGCGCCGACCTTCTCGAAGTTGATGACCACGCCGCCCTGCACCTTCTGCACGAGCGCTTCGAGGCTCTGCACGAGGGCCCGGTGCGAGGTGACGCAGAAGGAGCGACCGCCGGTCACCTGGCACATGTCGTCGATGGCCGACGGGTCCGTCGCCAGCGGCGTCGCTTCCTGCGGCGCCGGCGGTGGCTGCGTTCCGGCCATTCGAAGCACGAGCGCGAACATGCGTTGGTCCCAGCGGAACGGCTCCTTGGTGAGCTCCGAGCCCGGCACGGCGGAGTGCATCGGTAGCGTCAGCTGCAGGTAAAAAGAAGGTGTCAGTCTTGCAGATCCCGGAAAGCTCTGCCTGTTTACTCTACTCCAGGGTAACGAGGGCGGGCTCACGTCGATCTCGGGCATCACCTGAGCACCACAGGCATGTCTGCAGTGACGCCTGTGGTTCCCAGGCGACGTTCGCTCGCTCGCGCTCCGCAACGTTACGCTGTAGCGTGAACTGGGCCTTCGGGCTCACAGATCGGAGCGTTCTAACCTCATCGTGAACTCCTGCCGAAGAGCTGAGTCGGCTGCCGTCCGTGATGACTACGAGGATGGAGGGCTCCAGGTAGAACGGGCAGCGACCCTGCCCGTACGTGTCGATGCCCGTCTGCATGCGATTGATGTTGAGCAGGTCGAAGGCGTTCTTTAGAGCGGGCCCTAGCGTCGTCAGTCCCGTGGCCTGGAGGTTCTTCAGCTCCGCCATGAACGTGGCGTGGTTCTCTTTCCAGCCCGCCTGCCATCGCGGTCGACAGACAGAAAAGACGGTCAGTTCAGAGGGGGCCTTCGCGCCCGCTCGCTCGCGTCAGCGGTGGCCCCGGACGTGCTGTGGCACGCCGGCCGCCCAGGCTGACAGATCCTACCTTGATGTTCGACGGGGGCTCTTCGAACGTGAGCAGCATGTACCTGTCACCCCGACTCGCCGAGTCCCGTTGTCGGATCTGCGGTGGGGGTCAGAAAGAAAAGAAGCGTTAGCCGTCGGTCTCGGCGGCGGGCTCCAAGGTCCGCCAGTGGGACGCGTGACGTGCCCGAGATCGCGGGGCAGCGACGTGTGAGCGGCACGAGCGGCCGGGATCGGGTCTACCTTGATGAAGCGCTCGACTGCGTCCTTTGCAACGTCCAAAACGGAGAGCCTCGCGCCCAAGTAAGTCCGCTGGTTCATCGAGGCACTTGTGTCCACTAGAAATACGATGATAGTCATGCTACCGACTCTACGAACACGACCCCGCACTGCTGGTCGTTTGAATGCACTTGGGAAACTTAAAATTAGTAGTTCCGTGGCGCGCGCCACACCGACAAAGCGGCCGCCACACCGATCGCCTCCACTCTGGCATCTCTGCCGGACTCGCTGGGGGCTTGCTTGCTCGCTCGCTGGGTGCGAGCGAAAACGTCGAGGGCCACGTGATTCCGCGCCCTCCTGATTGGACGGGTCCGCCGCGTAAACAAGATAGAAAAAAGCGCAACAATAAATTTAATAAAAAAATGAGCCGCTGAGAACAGGCTTCTCTGGGCTTCTCGCAACTTTGGTAGCGTGAAAGCGAACACGAGAAAATCGACAGAAGCGCAGAATCCTAGTTGGGAAGGCGGAAGTCATCCCCAAATATCGAATGCCTGTCAGAAACGGCGTAGTTCGATTGCGATTTAAGCCATCGTGTGTGTTGCGGTGGGGTGTAGAGGCGAGGAGGATTTTAAATGGGCATCAATGGACAACGACACAACTACTCCACTTAGAAAGTAACTTGCGCCACCTAGCAAGCGTGTCCGTGTTTATTTGCTTTTAAGCCGAACAGTCCCTAAAACCTGCCAAAAGCTCTGCCTTTCTGAGCTTTCCTATTCTTAACATCCCTAACATGGATAATAATGTGACAGAAGGCGGCTTATTAATTTTATAGACAGCTAGCTTGACATGAAATATCAGGGCTATCCGCGTTATGAACTCGAGGACCTGCTTTGGACTTTCTTCATTCTTCCTCCGATACCATCAACTCCCATTTCGTTTGCAAGCCTGGCCTCGATAGCTTAGCTGCCAATATGTTTTGCTTTCCCTATGTACACAGTGATACAGTTTTTTTTTTTTCTTCCCAAAATCTTTTTACAGTTTCTGTCGTCTCCTACTTGTTCAAAAGGCACAAGGCAGGGCACTTCTTTGGACCAGATGTCTTGTCAATCAAGGATGGACATGAATACCACAGAAAACATTTGACTACCAAGCTTAGCATAGCATACATTAAAAGCCATTCCCCTTTTTTTCCCCCTCGTATTTGTAGCCATTCTATAGTTATGTAAGGTACATTTGTAACCACTCTATCTCAAGTCTAGGAATGGAGTTCAATCCCCAACGATGTCAATCCCCCTCCTGACCGTTTCGATCTGGATGAGCATCAGTGGTTTAGCTGCTAGGAATTTTTTTCGGGCCGGGGGGGGGGGGGGGGTGAGGTGACGTGGCTGGGATGTCCCATGACTTGGGGTGTGGAAAGGGAGAGGGGGGGGGGTTAAAATGCATGTCTATTATAGGGTCCGCTTGATTTCAGGGGGGGGGGGGAAGCGGGACGCCCCCCTCCCCCGGCTATGCCCCTGATGAGCATCATACCGGCGTGCGGTCGTGTATCAGTACTGCGAGGTGCACGTTGAAGACCCTAGGCTAGCAGTTGTACTGCACTGGCTAAATTGCTCATCTACAGCTGAAAGACAAGTCGCCCATTGAGGCAGACTAAGTTCAGGCTGTATAAATATACCCACAACCCGATTTCTAGGAATGGGTTACTACCAGTTAATCCCTTCCTTTTCTCTTAAAGTTACTCGAGACATAAAATGAGGAGTATGAAGTGTGGTTTACAGTTCCTCCTTGTCTGCACAGTGCACGGTCATAATGTGACAAAAAACTGGCATGCGAGGTCCAGACAATTACTTTATTGCACTTACTATAACATTCCATGCAATCAGACAGGGCAGAGAACAAGGGGGCTAGGGCAGCACTTTTTTACTTAATTTACACTGGTCTATTCTTCGGATCGCCCAACATCTTCCTACCTATAATCTTCCCGTTCGTCTTGTCTCATTGAAGGGTTTGTTACCAGTTAGGAAGTTATTGTCGTCCTCATCCTTTTCGCTTCTTCGCATTTAATTGTCAAACAAAGCCTGTCTACAATCATAAATGTTCCTGACAAATATTTCTTGGTAGAAGTGCCAGACCTCGACCAGTTAATTTTAACGTATGATCAAAAAACCATGTTGGTAAACTTAATTTGAAACATTTTTTTGGGGCAGCTTCGCAAAGACAATACACCCAATTGAACAGCAAGGCATTTTTCACTTCGAGCATCATTTTATTTGACAAGTTCCGGATGTTGTGCCGCTTAGTTGACACTTATCAAACAGGGGAAGAAAAAAACAAAAAACGGGGGGGGTCTATGTTACAGGAGCAGCAGCAGCATCAGCCAGAAAAGACTTATAGTAGAACTGAATTGGGGCAATGGTGGCGCCCCTTTCAGGCAACGTAGTGGTACTGGTTCGGGTTGTCCTTGTCTCTTTCGAGGTAATCCCGATCAATGAGGCTCTCGATGCGCTTCTTTAGATCCGTGGGCTGTGAGAAAAAAACAACAGGAGTTCTCTATAGTTACTGACAAGAGGAGAACGGAAGGGCGTCTCTTTTGAATGCCCGACCTGCAGCATGCACTGCTGTGCTTCGAGGTGGAAAATAAAAAAAAAATAAAGATGATTTACAGTCACGATTTAAATCGGACCAGTTTTAGTACTATGAAGATTTAGGTCGGACCTTTCCCGCAAAAATAATCCCGAAAATAATTTTATTCACCATCTGTCCATCATTTGATGCTTTCTATGGGCATTCATTTTGTACCAAAATAAAAAGAAGTCATCAAGCAAGAAAGATTTATGTCGGGCTGAACGCGAGCAAAAAGCAGTGCTCTTCCGAGGAAATCGGAGCATCAAGCTTCCTTTCTACCTTCCACTTTGGTCGTCAGTTATGTAACGTCACGTTTCAAGCAGATCAGTATGCGAAAAGCACATAAAACTGGAGAAGTAGTGTCTTATTACAAGCAAATCAGATTGCGAAAGAAAAGCAAACAAAGCTTTTAGCAAACTAAAAGAATCAAACTGTTTTTGTTCTAGTATGGTGGGGATATGATCAATAAAAAGTTGTTAATCAAACTATACAGTTCAAATTTACGGTAATTCTTTCTTGCACATCGTTATCTGTGACCAATCAATTTGCCATGCTTAAAAATAGATGTAGTGATAAAGAGTCACTATTTTCTAGCTACAGTAATTTAAATCAAATTAGTCTGTTTAAATCAAATAAATCTGACTTAAGAGGACACACCCCTAGGGGTGTCAACTTTTAAACCCTTGTATTAAAATTGTTGAAATTTACAGGGTAGGCTGGTGGTCATGCTAGAAAATGTATAACAAAATTTCAGGTCTGTCGGTTAAATGAGAAGGAAATTAGAGTAGCGTCTATCAGCAACACGCCTACATTGTTTAGTTAATCTGTCGTCAGAAAACTATCACAATATTCAAGATTTTTATCTGCTAGATACGTAGCAGAGTGCCTAGAGGGTGCAGCTATGAAACATTTTCTCTAAAAAGTCGTTTATTTCTATAAATTTTCTCTTCTGCAAACTTGGTCAACTTCTGGTCTTTTGTGTCTTCGATAAAATGTCAACATTTTCTATAAAAGACATCCGTAAAGTGACAAAATAGTTCCATAGCCGCATTCCTTATTAAATTTCAGTCAGAAAATGGAAGAATGAGCCTTCCCTGTTTTGCCATTATCAAACGATAGATTGACTAAAATGGAATTTATACCCAAAAGTGGACCGGAGAAAAATGCTTTCAAAGTGCTCCAAACCCTACCTTTTCTTTAGCTTTGGTGGACAGAAAATAATTTATAAAAAATTAACTATGCAGTGTAAATTAATTAAACTTTTTGGGAATACTCACTAGATGTTGGTGGATGTAAATATGTCATTTTTCAAAATCAACTTTTTTGCAGAAACCTTACATCAAGTCAAACTGAAATAAAATAAATCTGACTTACATAATTAAAAAAAAATACATATATATATATATATACATATTCTTCTTCACCCTGCAAGGAGCCAAAGTGCTACAAAGGGTAGAAAGCTGGCACTGAAGAGGGCCAACTGAAGGCCCTCCCTGCCGTTTCTATTTAGAGGCAGCAAGAAGTTCAAAGCCTCAAGCAGGCTTCACTGCATGGGCAAAACGGGGTCAAACACACTTTGAGTCGGTCTAAAAGAATCACTTTCGTGTGCTTGAAACAATGCAATTGAACACAAAGGTGTGGCTACGTAATGCATTTGCTTCGTAAAAATGATGAAAGAAATGACCTGCTGCAATCAATAATTGTAAAGAGAAACGCCAAAAGTTTCCTGTACGGCGAGCAAGTGCTCCAATAAACGTCTTTGGTGCATCGGAATGTGAGAAGAGGCTCACTAATCAAAGGGCGACATACTAGATAACACACAGGGAATGCACGATGACGAGGCAGCCAATCGGTGCGCCGTTGTTGGCTGAGATCGGGGGGGGGGGGGGGTGCTTGAGGTAGACAAGTGGTTGAGGTGCGCAAGTAGATGAGCTTTAAAACCGTATAGACAACAAGTTCTCGAACTGAGTTCCCCAGAGTATCCCCATAAATTTTCTAAGCTCCAAAGATTTCTTGACTGTCCAATGGATAACTATGAGCCAAACACTCCCTAGTATACGTGCATTATTTCCAATATTGTTTTATGAGGTGTGTGGACTTCTGCACTGTTTTACGGCATCAATGCCGAAACCAAAAGGGGCTTCTCAAGACTGAAATGTTTGAGAACGCCTGCTGTTAAGACCTACGTAAAAATATGTATATCTTCTTTTTTTTTTTTTTATATTACAGCAAAGAAGTAGTGTTTTGGGCCACTGGGGCATTTGGTTGGACGAGAGAGGCAGCGAAAGTAAAGTCGTCCTTGCTTGCTTCGCTTTCAAGTCTGCACCGTTTAAAAACATGGCCAGTGCACCTATTCTCAAATCATTGAGCCAATCGCTACGTTCAACGGGAGCCTGGCAAATGATGAGGCGCAGACAAGCTTTCGCACAATGACTTTTTGCATAACAATTGTTGTTGCGGGTTGCTTGGTGTGCCAAATGTCTTCCGTAGATGACGACCCAGGACCATGCAAAGGCGTGATCCTTAGATGAACTACGTAGTGGTCGGGAAACTTCTGCGGTTTCCGCCGTAGTCATTTTTGTCACTACAAGTGGGGCTGATCCATGTAGAAGTAAAAAAATAAAATAATAAAAAGTAGAAAAAAAATCTTCAAAAGTTTTGGTAATTTTTTTAAAAGGCAGATGTAGCACCTTTCACATAGCGTTTCAAATATTCTAAAATAATTTGACCCCTAGGTCTCGAGCGCAGATGGTGCTTTCCACAGTATCTTTTCGACAAGTCCGTGAAGTTTTGTGAAAGAGTAATGGATGCGTCCAGCAAATTTGTCCATGGTGGTTTCTCCGATCCCAGTTCCAAATGCTAGGTTCTTCGAGCAACCTGATTGGTTGACTCTTAACATCGGCAGCGCGCCTCTTGCACCTAAATTTGTCTCTAGGGAAAAAGATTTCAGATAATGGGACGAGGAGATTTGAGACCAGGTAACCTAAGGACAGTGGTGCAGGCATCACTCATCAACGGTGCATGTTCGAAGCAAGCAATCTGCAGACATGGTGCTCAGTTTCGTGAAATTTTGGCAGTGCCGGTACAAAGTGTGACATGCTTTGCCCCCTTTCCCCACAAAACCAAATGCCTGTTGCATTCACGGTGCAAGATATATGTAGGTGTGGACACTACGCACATTGCAGCTGCCAGGTAAAGTCCTCTGCTCGCCTTGCTTACAAGCGGCGCCATCGAATGACTTCAGATAATCGGCTAGTGGTTGCCTGTCGCAGGCCCGGTTTCCCACGCTTCTCTATGGGAGACACGTTTGTTCTTAAAGTCGTTTTCTGGGTGTGCCACGTCATGTAGAACTTGGCACTTGAGCTAACTATGTTGCTTAGACACAGCTTCATCGGTGACCCTAGTTTCGTGCCTCATTGGCGGCAAGAACAGTTTTATGACCGCACTGAAGCGGAGAGATCTCTGGTGCAGTGCTTGAACCAGCGTCCGTCCAGGTCGGAGCAGACAGCGCCGAGTGGGAAGCACACGTGCACAGGTGCCGTGGCAACAAGACACTTTTTTTTTTCCCCTCAGTTGCACGTGCCGTTTGGCTAGAGGAGACGCCATCGGAATAGGTTACTGGGGCTCGCGCCGACAGAACTTCATTCAGTCGATCGCGTCACGGCGTTCGCCGTGCTGCTATATCTTACAACACAATCACACCACAGGGCTCGCCCACCTTGACGGGGAACTTGAGCTGGTCGTAGAGCTCGGTGATGAGCAGGTTGTGGGTGAGGGTCTTGCGCATCTTCATGATGCGCACCACGGCCGCGTCGATCTGGTACTGCCGGTCCTGGTACACCCGCTCCTGGGTCGAGCTCTGCTCCTCCTGCGTCTCCCGCATCTGGATCTGGTTGATCTTGATGCGGAAGAGCCGGTTCCGGAAATCCGCGTTAAACAGAAACCGGTCCTCGTCCTGCACGTCTCGGCCGCGCGGGACCTTGAGCAGCACGCAGGCCCGCCCGCACGCCAGCGACTGCAGCGTGCGCCGCAGCTCCCCGTCCTCCAGGCGGGTGGACGCCCGCAGCTCCGCCAGCCCCACGGGGCCGGCCGCCTCGTTGAAGGCCAGCAGCACCAGGGCCTGCGAGCGGTTTGGTGTTGGTTCCTGCCGTTCCTAACTTGGAAAGTCAATGCGTTCTTTACACTGTCGAGAAACGGCATACTGAGCTATGGCCAGGTTGTCCCACCTCCGGCACAAGCTTTCTACGGTACCCTTGAAGACGCTCGGGCATCTCGCAATCCTCGCGCTTGCACACGCAGCCAAAGTACGACGGAAGGCAACGAGCTTGTGCCGGAGGATCGACGTCGGGAAAAGACCCCTGCCTCTCTCGTCCTGTCGGTCACTATAATAAGCGCAGATGTAATCTCGTTTGGTGGCCGGCACACGTGTCCGCCTTATATGTCGTTAACGAGTAAAAAGGTGCTACGTAAGGGACGACCAATTATCACCTTTATTGTTATGGTTGCAACAAAAACAAGTGGTACAAGAGCGTCGCGTCGTGGTACTGTGACGTGGAGCAAACAAACGTTGGCAAAAATAAAATCCCATCCCTGCGCTGAGAAAGAAAAAAAGGAAAAGCTTGTTTTATTAGCGTTTTTCTTAACTTTCGTGGAGCCGTTATCGCTTTCAAGGGAGATTAGATGATCCAGATAATTGGTGAACACGCACGACTGCACTTTTGGGTATGTTTACAAATGCGATGTAATGCGCACCATTTTTGAAGCAGAACTTTCGACAATGCACGCCCCACTTTGGTGTCCCACAGACCGACCTGGAAGAGGGACACCTGCAGCTCCTTGGGGCCTCCCCCGTTGGGGGCTGGGAAGGCGGCCCTGAGCACGCAGTGTCCCAGGCTGGGCTGCCACTGCAGCTTGCGGCCGCTGTGCTTGCCCAGGTAGAAGCGGCGGAAGAGGTCCTGGTACTGGACCATGGCCGGGGGCAGGGCCACCTCCTGGGCCGGGTAGCTGGGCCAGTAGCCCATGGTGAGCACGCTCACCGTCAGGTCCAGGGACGGGGCCGGCTGGCCCTGCTCCTGCTGGTGCTGCAAGTGCTGCCGGAAGGCCAGCATCAGCTCCTTGGACAGCTCCATGTCCTGAAACAGAACAGTGCCGGTGGTGATGACGACAATGCTTTGGGGTTTCGTTGTGCAATAGTAGGGATGGCTATACTGTGCCAAATAAAGAACTACCTCTATGGGGCCCCGGATTAGGGCTCTACCCAGGAGTACTAGAAACCATCCCTGCAATTAAGTTTATTTATTCATTCAAGGACTAACTCCTTCAACAGCTTTATGCCCTCAGAAGAAGAGAAGGGGACACAATTCTGATAATGATGAAGTTTTGGGTTTTTCTGAGCAACAGTGGCGATGGCTGCACTGTGCCAAATAAAGTACTAGACCCATGGACAGCTCCATGCCCTGTGAGGAAGGGGAGGTGGAGATCGATGATGATAATGTCGATGATGATTGATGATGTTTTGGGGTTTTACTTGACAGCAGTAAGGATGGCCGCACTGCACCAAATAAAGTTCCAGCTCCTTGGACAGCTTTATGTCCAGAAAAGAAGGGGAGGGAAGACACAATAATGATGATAATTGATGATGACAATGTTTGAGGGTTTAATTGAACAACAGTAGGGATGGCTCCACTGCACTAAATAAGGTTCTAGCTTCTTGGACAGCTACCTGGGCAAGCGGCACAGTACAGATGGCCATACTGTGCCAAATAAGGCACTACTAGAGGGTTGGAACTTTCGGGTTAAATGCACCATAAAAGGTAAGTAAAGCTAGAATTGCTACAACAGAACATAGTGGGTGGTCACACGAGACTGGGAGATACTCTTTTAGCAAAGGGGGGCATCTCCTTGTCTATAACTCTCCTAGCCTTCGCCAATTCTGCACACAACTCGCGAGAGTAAGAGAAACGAAAATCTTGAGCTTTTCCGATCCTTGAACATGACTAGTATCTCTCCAGAAATTATGAGAAAAACTGAGAAGCAGTAGCAGGGTGTACCTTAAACATGCCCTCCAGCTTGGAAGTGAATGCAGCACCACATTCTGCCTTCAGTTTAGACAGCATAGACTTCTCGGCATCCACTGAGGCGCTCTTGCCCACCAGCAAGCGCTTCGCCAGATCCTTCTTGTAGAAGGCCTCGAACACATCCTTGCCTGCAGGGAAACCCAAAACACATTACCGTAAAATCCCGAAAGAGGCCCCACCCCAAAAGATAGCCTACCACCACTATATTTGGCTTGATTTGCTATATTTTTAAACCTTGAAAGATAGCCCACTCCTAGTAACAGTAGCGTTGGGATCAATAATGGCTTTGGCGTAAATGCGGCTAGTTAGCTATGGCGGGATATAAGCAAACGTTGCTGACTGGGAAGTACAGTCATCTTTGTGCCCCTCGCAATATTAAGCTTGGAAGAGACACGATCGGAAAAAAGCAATTTTTAAAACTTTTTTTTGATTATACATCGAAAGTTAGCCTACTCCATATTTTCACCCGATTTGCTCTTGATGTTAGGTGGGCTATCTCTCGGGATTTTACGGTAACTTGCGAGTTATCAACACAAAGAACCATGGCAATGCAGAATGCATACTAAGGGAAAACAGGGACAGGAAGCAGAAGCTCTGTTGCTTACTTTAAGTCAGTCAAAATACAGGGCATCTGTTTTTAAAGCTTTACAGATTTGCTTTAAGAAAGCCACAAGAGCTACACTAATGCAGTCTGTGCAGGCCTGTTGTACGGCAAGGGGGACAAAAAATAGGGGGCTAATCGTCATGATAAGTCGAATGATTAAGGGAAAACAAACATATGGTTCCAATTAGGAATGTGCGAAGCGTCATCGAAAACCACCAAATCGGTAAATTCTACAAAGATCTGGGGCGTGTAGGAACAGCAGTGGTGCCCTAAAGTTCTCTCGTGCAACGGGCATGAGACTGGCGGAGCAAAATCACATATGATAAGACAGGAAAACATTGTGAGCATGTTTTTGCACCACTGGCCTTACACCTGTTGCATGAATGGTAACTTTAGCGCAGCACCGCGCTTCCGCGTGCCCCAAATCTTTCTGAAATGTACTTATTTGGTGGTTGGTAATGATGCTCAGCAAGTTTCTGAATGGAACCTATATTATCTTAAACAATTAAAAAGTTAATTGACAAATTTTACTTCATTAACCGACTCATTCCGACGATTATCGCCCCCAAAATTATGTCCCTCTGGCCGTATAACTCAACTACACGGACTGCAGTAGTATAGCCTTCGTGGCTTTCTTAAAAAGCAACTGTAGAGCGTTAAAAAAGCACTGTGCGTAACAGTAATAAGAAGAGTAATGTTATATTTAATTTTGAGCTAAGGATTATAGGTAGAATTTGAGTATGCTCATCCTAAGCTCACGGTTAGATTACTGTAGGTAACAGAAAAGTAATTAGACAAACATACAAACTAAAAAAGCAAATATTTGAGTTAATAAGTTCATGAACCACAGGTGCACTAGAAAAAAATGTATGGGATAATGGATGGCTATATAAAGGACATAAAAAGACCTAAAGAGAAATTGAAGGCAAAGATTCAAACTCGAGATTTATGTTGCCTCTTGAACACTCCAAGTAAAATTTTTGGAAGGGTTTATTCCCAGAAAATCTATTAGTCCATCTCCGTTAGTCTCTCAATGATAAAAAAGAATAAGAGAGAGAGAAAGAGAAAATAACTGGTGCCGGTGTACAGATCAACCCAGGCGCTATGTCACTCACCATGAATAAAGCGGAATAGCACCATGATCTTGTCGAGCAGCCTTTCCAACTCCTCTTCCGTTGCCTCCTGCAACGATGAATCAAAGTTAGCCCATGCTCCGACCGTCCTAACGTAGCTCAACATTACCTTGTTCCCTGCTCTTAGCTTGGAGTCAACAAACTTGGCTATGGAAAGAGAGAGACAAAATTAAAAACAGCGACATAAAGAAAAATAGAATCGAGATTAAACATGTTGTACAACAAAGCTTTGCATGTCAAAATGTCTAGAAATTTCTTAGGAAAGCAACTTCTAGACTCAAAGCATGGATGAGCAAAACAAACAAACAAAAATAACCACCAATTAGAAATCTTCTACACTGCACTGTTACACCAGAGGATACCACAACATCTTGCTGTCCGAAAAAGGTAATTCAACCTTGATATTTACACTGGAAAGCTGAACAATGAATAGGTGTAATTCACAGCTCCGTTTGATTGTGCCATTTCGATGCTTGGCTGAGATACAGTCTAAGTGATGTAATAAAAGTGATCTAGAATGTGCCACAAATGAACCTCAAAGTAATGTTCCAGACTAAATTTCTAGTAAAGGTTGTCTGAAGGTTATACATCAGAGCCTGTTCTCTCATTCCCACTTGGAAAGGCCAGACTTCCAAGTTGATCAAACCAGCACACAATTCTCCTCGTCGAACCTATAGCTCCTTGCCAATACACGAGCCAGTCTATGCAGGATGCTAATTAGGATTCCGTGTTTTCGGGGTTACTTTACCTTAAAATTCGGGGGTATTTTTTTTCCCACAGATTCCGTGTTGTTCGGTATCATTTCTTGGTGTTGGACGAAACATTGGGGTTCATTGAGGCTTGTAGAAAATAGGACACGGGGAGTGGGATGCCCCAACCTCCAGAGAACACATGCGTAACCCGAATATTTTAAAAACGTCCACACAACAATTAGGAAAAAGAACGAGATGTGTGGTTCTGAAGCAAGAAGGCTCATGGACAATTCATTAGAGGCTGCGTTCCGGGTAAAAACAACATGAAGTTGTAAACAAATTTTCTTGTAGAGCTTAGAATTTTTCTTATTCAAAAGCAGCTGCAATACAGGGTTTATCGGTTTTACCCGATTTTGACCAACTGTCTTGGGGGTCGATTTTCGGTGTTCATTGGTTTTTACTGGGAACACGAAACCCTACTAATGCATAGGGACACTGACAAACAAACATTATAAACAAGCGAATCCCCACTGTTATTTTTTTCTCAAAATATAGCATGTACAGTCGGGAGCAAAAGTCTGCGGGGCACGGGAGCGCGTGCCGAAATGCATCGCCGCGTTGTCCGACGGCGCGCCGCCGCATTAAGGAGCCGCGCTTGCGCATGCGCGCCTTTCGTGCTCGCTATCATGTCTCTTTCGCTCGTTTCTTTCCGACGCACTCCTGATAACAGGAGTCAGCGCCAGGGGCGTGAGCTAGCACTGCGCTGGCTGTCATGCTGCGCTTCTCCTTCAGCCGCCTCAGCCGCCGCGCTTGTGACAAAGCTCACGGGGTGGGTTAACCAGGCGCTTTGTCACTCAGCGCGGCTGCTGAGGCAGCTGAAGGGGACGCGAGGCACGACAGCCAGCGAAACGGCAACTTGCGCCCCTGGTGCCGACTCCGGTTATCAGGAGTGAGTCGGACAGAAACGAGCGAAAGAGACATGACTCCCAGCACGAAGGGCGCGCATGCGCAAAGCGCAGCCTTTTAATGCGGCGGCGCGCCGTTGCATGGCGCTGCGATGCATTTCGGCACGCGCTTTCGTGCCCCGCAAACTTTGCTCCCGACTGTACAATTAAGTAAAGTGTATGTATGTCTGTATGCATATGTATTGTGTGTGTTGGTGTTTATATGAATCCAGTTTTATTATAATTATTATTATTATTATTATTTTTTTTTAGCTGTGGCATTTATTTTGCAAATTGTTATGATGTTGCAGCACTAGGGGCATTGGGGCCCGTGAATCTGCTTTTCTAAACTGAAAATTTTTTCAGTGTGCATGTGTATTCAACAATGAGTACCCAAATGTGTTTGCCCGTCCTTCCTGGGCCTTTTCAAACAGCAGTATGCTTAAATAAAAATAAAAATCACGTTGGCACAGTGTGGAATTAGCTGTGGAAAGAAGCTCCACTCACCGATGAGTTCTGCGGGCTTGTTTGGTCGCTGGTTGATGAAGTGCTCAAAGGCCTCCTTGAGTGAGTTGACAAACTTTTCGTTCCTCTGAAAGCACTGGGTCACCACTGAGTCCATCTGGTCCTTGAAGTCCAACAACTCCTGGACCATCGAGCGGTCCTTCTCTGGGTTTGTCACTATCACCCGGCCCCGTTTCTGCAACAAGAAAAAATTCCAAAACAGAAAATCTGTATTGCGCTTTTATTGACTTGGAGCCTGCCTACAGTCACTTCTTTGACTGCTTTCTTTCACGAGAACTGCAATCTGCAATCATTGAATGATTTCAAAGTAAATAAGGTCAAGCGGTGACTGAAATGGCACTCCTAACAAGACACACTTTCACCTGAGCACAACAAAAAAAGTCTGCCCATTTCTAAAAACAAATTGCTAATGTTGCCGCAGGCAGGTTATGTTTGCAGTGGGTACATCAACCATGCAGACAGCACAACTTTCTTCCTCGCCCTCTCCCTTTCTCGTCTTCGGGAGGTTGGGCATTGACAGCAACTGCAGAGGCCTTGACAACAGCCAGCATAGTCTGCCAGTGGCTACGCCCTGTCCTCAACCATGAGCGTGTCCAAGGCAAAAAGCATTCCGAAGCGGAGCGGAAGCAGAGGTAAAACCTCTGCTTTCGTCCAATAAACGCTGTGCAAAGCAGAAAGTGTGTTCTGCGCAGAAAGCCCTTTAAAGAACGAAAGTGGTAAAGGTTTTGGTCATAACCACGTCACAGAGAAATGCACATCACTAAAGTCTAGGCATGTGTGAACACAGTGGATTTTGAGTTTGAAGCAAATTTGAAAAGCCAAATATTTTCGATTCAAGTATCTACGAGATGCTGGCCATAAAAATGGCCATGAATTCAAGCAAGCTATGACATATTCAAAACGGGCTATGCAATAGAGCATGTAATTTCGAAGAGGACCTCGGAAAGTTATGGGGCCCAGATAAATGATTTCTAACATCACAGTTCGCACTTGAATCTTTGTTCAATTCATTCTATGAGTCTCTTTATCGAAAATATAAGACCTTTTCCACAAACAAAAAGGAAATCAGGCATCCCTAATTTTGTTGACCGTGGCCTAGAAACACTTCAAAGGGCCTAAACATTACAATTAGCACGAAGCAAATATAGAAAAACCTAATTTCCTAAACTAGTACTAGGTATATAAAAATAATTCAGGTATTCACACGATACTACTAAAATCAAAGCTACGTTTATGCTAACTCCACAGACTGCATTGGCAATTTCTGATAAATCGACAGTGGTAAAAGTACCAAGCTGCGATGCAGGCCTGATCAAGTATTCACAAGCACAGTCACTACTTCTCGAAGCATACCGCAGAGTGGTATGCTCCTCTCTATGACTAACAGTAATCTAGGCCTTTGACACATATTGCATCAGACTTTAAGGTACGAACGAATGAAACACAGATCTATTTAAGGCACCTCCAACAACACTGAACATTTTCAGACGTAGTCGCGCGTTCAGACGGCGGGAAGTAAGCTAGCCCCAGAAGGCACCCGGTGCTTTCGACGTAGACAGGAAATTTAGCCAGTGCAGTACAATCACCAGCCCGGAGCTTTTAACGCGCACTACGCAGTGGTGATATGCAATCGCACGCTGGTATGGAGCTCGTCCAGATCAAAACGGGCAGGGGGTGGCACAAGCTTCAACTCCACGCGCCTGACAAGACGAGAACGGCAGAGTGCCTCTTTGGAACGCCCGACCTCCGGCGCACGCTCGTCGTCTTTTGCGGCTGCGCGTGAATGTTTGAGGCTCACAAGATGCCGAAGCATTCATTGAAGCGTAAGAGGCTCACACTGGAGGTGGGCAACTGAAACTCCCCCTGCCCTTCCGTCGGTGATTAGAACGCAATCAGCCACAGATGCCCGCTCAGTCGGGACGCTTTAAAGAGAAACAGTGCCCAGAAAAAAAAAATTTCTGCAAAAAACGTTGATTTTGAAAAATAACATATTTACATCCACCAACATCTAGAGAGTATTCCCAAAAAGTTTAATTAATTTTCACTGCATAGTTAATATTTTATAAATTATTTTCTGTCCACCAAAGCTAAAGAAAAGGTAGGGTTTGGAGCACTTTGAACACATTTTTCTCCGTTCCACTTTTTGGTATAAATTCCATTTTAGTCAATCTATCCTTTGAAAAAGGCAAAACAGGGAAGGCTCATTCTGCCCTTTTCTTGACTGAAATTTAATAAGGAATGCGGCTATGGAACTTTTTTGTCACTTTACGGTTGTCTTTTATAGAAAATGTTCACATTTTGTTGAAGACACAGAAGACCAAAAAGTTGACCAATTTTGCAGAAGAAAAATTTATAGAAATAAATTACCTTTTAGAAACAACGTTCCATAGCCGCACCCTCTAGGCATCCTGCTACATATCTAGCAAATAAAAATCTTGAAAATCGTGATAGTTTTCTGGCGACAGATTAACTAAACAATGTAGGCGTGTTGCTGATAGAAGCTACTCTAATTTCCTTCTCATTAAGCCTACAGACCAGAAATTTTGTGATACACCCTCTAGAGTGACCACCAGCCTACCCTGTAAATTTCGTTAATTTTAGTACAAGAGTTCAAAAGTTGACCCCCTAGGGGTGTGTCCCCTAAAGTAGAACAACAGGATCGGCGTAAAGAAGGGTGCATCCCTACCTTGACGTAGTGGTTGAAGTGGGTGCAGAGCATGGGCAGCCCGTCCTTGACCCGAGCGAAGAGGCTGTACATGAGGCCCAGATCCCGATTGTCGTCCAGAAGCTGATCCATGCCTTTCTGCAGGATCAGGGACAGGTGCTGCCCCAGCAACTGCCGCTCTACGCAGCTGATCAGGGGCTTCCTGCAGGGGCACGGGCGTCATGAACACCACTCTGACTGTCCCGTCTGAAGACCGCTTTTCGGTGCAACCAGAGCCGTTTATACCGAGCGTGTGGCAATCTTTTAAGGGTGCCGACAGTCTGGCAATCGTGGCTGGGAGTCTGGCAATTGAACAAAGTAGAACTAACTAGCGCAGGTGGGGGACGTAAGATAAGGCGAGGAAGTCAAAAAGATTGAAAAATAAAGATCCTCAATCGGCGACCGCCTGAGGAGGCACGAGTGATTTAAAGCCGATGGAATATTAAAGAAGAAGAGTGGAGGTCCACCAAATGGTGATTTTGAAGAAAAAAATGAAAGACGTTTTACAACACTGTAACGCCGAATTAGAGCGACAGCTCTTGAGGAGTGAGGATGGAAGGTGTACTGAGAGGAGGGTATACCTCCTCCTCCTCCTTCACCTCCTACGCTCACCCATGAAGCTCCTCCTCCTCTCCACGCCTCACCCTTCTCCTCAGATTAGGGTACAAAATTTGTCCCTAAAAGTAAAAACAAAAATAAATTGTCTATATACTTTTTTTTTTGTTGCACATTTTTTGCCTGGTTGATCTTGATGTTTGCTGAGCATGTTTTTCTGTGCTAGTCTTCTTCTCGAACTGGAGAGCTAGGCCCGCAGTAATGTGCCGGTGGAGGGAGTCTGGCGGTCCGAGATGCGGGAAAGCCCCCACACAAGGGGTCGTCACTCCCAGGGCGATCCCATCCCATAGAGATGGTGCGACAGACTCCCACCCCCGTAGCTGCGGCTCTAAGTTTCAACCCCCCTCCCCGACCGGTATGATGTTGGCGTAATGCCGACGTGGTTTAACCAGGGAAAAGCTGGCAACTCCCTCGCTGGGGTTGAAGGCAAAGGAAAAAAAAGGGGGGGGGGGGGGTTCCTAATCTCTTAAGTGGGGAAGAAAGCTCACTTTCAGAGAGGGGGGGTGGGGGGATAATGTTTTTCTTAGTTTTAAGGCTATATGGTGCTAGCCACCACCTGTTATAAAGGGTACAGCTGTTAACATCCATCTATCCATCCAAATGGGAAACAGTATGCTACCTCTGCCATCTTGTGTCTTTGACGCGTAACAAACTGTCACAGTCTCTTGATAAGATAACACTACACAATCTGTTAGTAGAAAGTCGGCTTGCGCCATCGAGCCACGAAGCCCCACCCATAGGCCAAACTCTCTCAGTGTAGATGGCTCTGAGTGCAACAGCGCTCTTTAAATAACCAAAACCCAGGAGTGTCTTTCATTGGCAAATTGCATGCAAAAGTTGCCAATACGTAACAATGAGATTGCAATGGCCATACCCAACACCTGCAAAGTCTGATACCAGCTCTTTTTCTTTTTCTATTCCTTCGAAATTTTATTAATTAGGTAGTGCCCCAAATGTTCGCTTTCCATCACACTACATAGTAGTTTTAATGATATCCCTCCGACTATAAAGACAAAAAAAACAACAAATGGAGATGACTTGTTTGCATCTACAGTCGTGCTATATACAGTCAGCAGCAATATGAGCTGGTCCACTTTAGTGCTAGCTGAGAAGTGTAGAATGCTGCAAGGGGTCCGTCTGGTATAAAAAGCTATAAGACTAACTGCCACATTACGACAACAGGAAATGTGACAGTCCATTCCAACCTCGTTTCTAACAGCTCAACGTGACCAAGCCTCCGGCATGGCTTTTGTACAGTCCCAGCCTGAACACCACTGGGCATGCAGGCTTAAGCGGCACAAAAGCTGTGCTCGAAAAGACTGCCTCCACATGTACAAAGCATGAGGCAAGGGATCCCGCAGCGTGAATTCTTGCATAATGTCTAGCCAGAAGTGTGTTGCGTGACACCAAACCAATAGGAGACATTTTCGTGTGGCTCACTTTGTGGAGTGGTCAAGGTAGTGAAGCAGGCGCTCCCATTCCTCCGCCAGGCGGCGCTCCACGTGCTGTAGGTAGGCCGGAACTTCCGCTTCTTGCAACAAACGCTGCGCCTCTTCGCCGTAGAGACGCTCTGTCGCCTCCAGAAACCGTCCCTCAAACACCTGCACAGAAAATACGTCTCCCGTCAACCCTTCCAGCCTCTTCACTTGTCGCATGTCATTTGTCCCATTCCATATTTTACCATTTTAGTTTACGGAATTTTGCACAATATTCTTTGCTTCTGAGAACAGTCTAGAGACCGCTCGTAGTCCTCGGACCGTTTGGAACACCTCGATACGGTCATTGGGCCTAAAGCGAATGGTGACATCAAACTGGCCCAAGGAAAACTTCGGTTGCTTGCACAAACATAAAATCTCAGAACTAAATCAGCAGTTATCACAAACACTTTCTGGCGCTCCCATGTGCACTTCAATTCAAAAGCTTCGAGAATCGAGTAGTTCGCTGCAAACCACGTCTGCTTGGCAAACATCCAACCTGCATAAACAGCTAGAGAAACCTAGAGCCGCTAATTAGTAAGTTACAGTTCAGAGTCATGACATTTCAGCCATCTTGTTGCTTGAAATCATTGTTGCCAGTTGCCCGAAGCTTTATCTGAAATCACGGGAGCAGTTTCCGATCCTCCAAAAATGTAAAAAAATTGACCCCATCTCCACGTGGTGAATGATGTTGATTGGGCGAAGCTCTGGTGGTGCTTGTCTGCGTAGGACGCTGAGCCGCAGCATGCCGGAGCCTTTCGTTCGTTTTCATCCATGTCAGAAAGAGAATATGTGGTATGGGACGTGGTTATATACGCATTTGAGCATTGACCGCAGCGCCCTCTCGTCTATGAACGTTGAGCCAATGCATGCAAAGTTTACGCGATTATATACGCATTTGACCGCAGCGCCCTCTCCTGTATAGACGTTGAGCAGCTACATGCAACGTTTCATCCATGACATCCCCAGCTCTTGAGTTACTACCACATCTCAGAGCCCCCTACTTGTCCCGCAGTCATGGCCGAGTGGTTAAAGCGATGGACTAGAAATCCATTGGGGTCTCCCCGCACAGGTTCAAATCCTGTCGACTGCGCAAACATTTTTTTTTCATCACCGGAAGCCGGACGGTTGGACATGGCTAGCCCCCAAGGAGCTTCGCCCTAAAAACAGTCTGCAACACAGCAAAACAGTATCACCTGAACCTACCAACACTGTATCCAAGACTCGAAAAGTAGAATTTTCTAATCGCAACCATCACCAATTGCACCCACCCTGCACCAGGGAACAAGATGGTGGCGCTCACTAGACGGTCGCAGAACGGAGTGTCTGTACTCTAAGCATGGCCCATTTGGTGGCTCTAGGGAAACCCATGCCGGCGAAAACTCACCTCTCCGTACATGCCGAGGTCTGAGAGCATGCGGACGAGTGACTTGAGCAGAGAGCGGTCCACCGCGTCACCTCCCTCTCCTTCTCTATGAGCTGCAAGAGGCCCTCCACCGTGCGTCCCTGAACACTGCTGTTGCTTGCTATGTGCGTCCGAAACAGCTCCAGGCCAACGTCCCTGCGCGCAAAGCCAGGCTTCAGATTGGACGCTGAAACTCTGCGTGCTCATGTTGAATTTGGCAAAACAACAGACAGTGGCAGATGTCAGTGACGCCAGAGTCAGGTTCATGTCGGCAAACAGTGACCGACTCCGCCGTGATTGTCAAAGACATTGTCATTTGAGATGACAGTGTTGCTGCTGTTGTTTTTTAGTTCGTATTTTTCGTGCGAGTTTGAACACAACCCTCAGGCAAGAAGATCCAATTTGACAAACTTTTGTTTTACTAGTTTAACTGTATCTAGTTCATGATTGTCAGCTATAGACACTTTTGCATATTTACTTTACTGATGTCAAGTCAGCCCTCTCTTTTCATAGAGTATCTGTACACGTTTGCAGTATTGAATAGATTAAGAGAAGAATGTCACGAAAGCCCCAATAATATTACAACAAAACTGCCCCCAACACACGGATCAACTTTCAAGTTCTATATACAAACCCAGGGGAATTGGCTGTTTTCTTAAAATGATGCCATCTTAAAAGCACTAACCTGACTGAAAAACAGCAAAAGGGGACGACATGAAACACAAAAT
Source organism: Ixodes ricinus (assembly GCA_037355805.1). Taxonomy (NCBI): domain Eukaryota; kingdom Metazoa; phylum Arthropoda; class Arachnida; order Ixodida; family Ixodidae; genus Ixodes; species Ixodes ricinus. The sequence goes on from JAZHYW010029456.1 coordinate 61,142, forward strand.
GGTGCTTGTCCACTTTCATGGCTTCATGTCTCGGGATGTATTAAATAAGTTATCTTCCTTTCCTGTTTTTCAGCAGCAACGCACATGCATGCTTACCATATGGAAGCCACAGCAGCATTTTGAAGCACATACGTTCGGTCAAGGAACAGGAAGATGCTCCGGATCATTATCTGCGCCAGACAACGCACACACATTATCAACATCAGTCCCCAGAAGACAGTAGAATGTTGACAACACAGCGACCAGCAAACAACACTCACCATCTGTTGGCAGTGGGACTGCCAGCAGTCGTTCATCAGCTTCAGGAAGAGTGTGTTGTCCAGCGACTCTGTGCAGCGGGAGTTAAGGGTCATGCCTGCCAATAAAAGCCGGCTGACCACGGAACAGCTGGAAACTAATTCAACAAAATCTCCCAAAATCACAAGGCCCAGGAAGGTAGGCACCAGGTGAGGGAAATGAGCACAAGTAATCGTTAACCCATTATTACGATTCACTATTTGGTTACCAAGAGCACCGTGCACTTTAGCAAAAGATTCAATCCCATATTATGTGGCCAGGGGTAGAAATCAAGCCCAAGAACGATTCCTTGGGCTCTGTGTAGAGAGCTTTCTCGCCATGTGCTCATTTTCATTTGTAAGCGCAACGAGACACTGTATGGCCACGAGCAACTCATCAGGGACCTCTAGACTCATCCCCAGAGGGTGCCATGGAACACGGAACCCTGGTACCGTGCCTGGAATGCATCTTCGACCGGTTCGTTTGGCGTCCTATCCCGCCCATGCGTCAAAAGTGGTCCCAAAGCAACAATGAATTGTGTCATAGGAGCCGGGGTGTCATGCTGTCGGATGTCGCAATCCCGGCAATTGATTGCGAAAACTCCGGCCAAAAAGGCGAGGGTCATCGTTGTCGCGGGATCCGATTTTCCGTCTGCTTTGGTTTCCTCAATTGTCCAGCTGCAGAGCGACATACACCAGAAATGGCGGCGACATTAAACTTTTAGAGCGATGCTGGATGCACGACGTAGTTCGGCTCGACCGGAAGTGGCTATACACCCGACGCGGAGAGCTAGCGCCATATAGTTAATTTAGTGGTGGATTTTGGCTCCCTACCCTCTTGCAAAGTTTCGTCGAAAACATATCCATTTTACAGTGATAGCTGTAAAAAAAATATAAAAATACATGTTGTCCATAGCTTAGGCCGTCCATCGTCGATATCACCAAATGCTCGAAAAGAATGCCCGCCAACCTCAGGATTCGATCCCGAGTCTGCCATGTCAGAAGCGGGCGCATTACTGCGAAGCCACGCCAGAGCTTTGAAAATCCATTTTATGAGCATTATATAGACCAGTGTCTGCTTAGTTCCATGGGTGCCATCAGGTTTGTTTATGCCGACACCACGACGCAGTAGGGGGCCGCGCTTTTGTGAGAGTCTGTTTTTTAGAAACCTTCGCACATATCGTAGTGCGAGAATGTCAGAAATGCATAGTCACGAAGCTACAGGAATGACACCAATGCCAGGAGTGCCGTAAAATGTAAAAGTTTTGTTTTATGAGCAGCCCTTCTCTTCAAGTGCCTGCTTTTGAGGTTATTACTTTGCATTTTTATCGCTGGGGCTAGGATTTCGGACACTGGTTTATATAAAGTATTTTTTACTAAGTGCGTAATCAAATCTGGAAGCCATTAAAGGTTAGTGCTTGATTCACTGAGGCATGTTTACCCAAGCCTTGCCCCCCTCCCCTGTAAACCCGGCAAGACGCAAAAAGTCTTGCGTCGTGCGTACAGCATTACTCACTTTTAAGACGTCATTGGGCCAAAATCAGGGACCACTTTCGAAAACGCGGTAAACACACCAGTAGGAGAAGCGCTCCAGACACCATAACTCTGGGAACGGCTCCCGGCTCACCCCACACCGGGCCACCGGGCCTGCACCGTAAAAGGATATTTGAAGAAGGTGTGGAGGGCGGAGCGCACGTGCTGCTCGCACAGATCCCGGAGGTTGTCGTAGAGCTGTGGCGCCATCTTGTGGGAGCAGAGGTTCTCCACAGCCTGGTACAGCTCTTCCTGAGAGGTGCTGATGCGCTGCGACTGCTGGATGGCCACAACCGCCTCCCGCAGCTTGGCCCACGCCACCTCCTCATAGCGGTCCGGCAGCTGGGGCCTCTCTGCAGGAGGGCACGGGTCAGACGTCGCGACAGAATGCGCGCTAGCCTCCTTATGCAGAGCGCAAGTTTGTCTGCTTCTAGCACAGAGGTTACGATGATGTCAGAACACCAAGCTCTTATTGACTGATTGAAAGAAAATACGTGGGTAGACCTCAAGGCATCTAGCATTAAGGTCTACCCACTATCCTTTCAATCAAAGCCAATCAGTGCTCGGTGTCGTTCTGACATCACCGCAACTTTTGCACAAGAAGCAGACGTCTTGCTCTCCGCATAATTTGAAACTTCACAAAGAAAGCCAAAAGAAGATAAGACTTAGACAGTAGAGAGATCAATGTAAAGAACAGGGCGTAACAGGAATAAAATGTTCTCCGATGAACAGAACAGGGCTCATTACGGTAAGAGGGGAGAGAGGAGCGACGGTTAAAGTAACACGATCAATATATATGAGGCAAAACAAGTGTGAAAGGGACGAGCATGTTAGCGGGGTACAACAAGGATGATACACTTTGTGTTCTAACTACCTCTGCATTTCATGTTTTTCAGTTCAGTCAGAAAAAAAGACGAGTGTAAGCCTGACAGAGCATGTGCCACTAAAAGCTTATTGTATACTTCAAAGGGCAAAATAAATACTGAAGCGGAGCATCGACGACCTTGTGGCACTCTTCGACGGGTCCAGGGACCAAATAAATGATAGGACGTAGGAGTTGACGTACTGCAACATTATGCCAGGCAAGGCATTACGGGATGATTTTCGCATGCCAGGGAGACTTAGGATCACGTGAACTACATGGCCAATCGTGAATGTGAATGCATGGCATCGCACCTCGCAGAGTTTCAATTGCAAAATTGTGGACTTATAGGACTGGCGTAACTCAAACTATATAAAGATTGGTCATGAACAGAGAAGTGCCCCAGGTTCAGTTTGATGTCTTAAAGATGGCTGATGTGGACTTTGAAGAGAATGTGGCAGGTATAATTTTCGAATTTCCATGGTTGTTGATGCACTGAGGTCATGACATGCTTGTTGCAACGATTAAGGCAACCTCTGGACGCTTACTATAAAGCAAAGTAATTCTCGATTTAAATTTAATTACTCTGTGACCCATTACAGCAATATCACTTCAACCGCTATTGCCCACAGGCATGAAAGGATGCTAATTATATCCACATAATCTCTTTTCATAGCTTTTAGATGCAACCCTCTAAAATAAGTTTAGGAAAACTTGTTTTTTCCTTTAAGCATTTGCACCAATGACAAACCTGCTACTTCTCTATCAATATCTGTGAACTTAAAGGGCATGATAGAAAAACAAATACATTCTCCAAAAGCTAATCATCCTTTATGTGCATATGCTTCAGATGTGTCCTCAGGACCAACTTAGCATTCTTTACAATGGTACCTAACAAGACCCTATTTCAACTGGCCTAATCTTACATTTTTCTAACCAGAATTCGGAACATTTAGGTAAAGCAACATGAGCGGCGGTAATGAGCCTTCAGACAGTCACATGCCTTTTAGAGCCTTGACAACTTTTCGTAAATAGGCTTTGCGCGTGGTTTCATAGCTGGAAACTGCCTTCACTTGAATAAAGGATTTAAGGTGCCGTTTGGCGCGCTTCAAACTGATGACGTCGGCTCGCTCCATGGGACTGCTAATGCTTTTGCATTAAAACAAAGACCTTCCAGTGGCCTTTGTTTCAAAGTGGCAAAAACTACTGGCTTTTGCATAACAACCAAAAAGCAAATACTCAGTCAAATCAAGCTGTTTGAAGCCGAATGCGAAGATTTGCCGAGTTAGCCATGTATGATAGAGCAGGGTTCTAGGGGTATCTGTCGGTGTTAGTTTACACAATAAACTAAATCGACAGACTGAACTGCGACCACTGAAAGCAACAAACAAGATTTTTGTTTTGCTCACGGAACGTATGCTTGTACCTTCACCACCAAGAATAAAGATGGTTTTGTAAGGATGCTCAATAAAAGCAGGCCTAGTTGCTACAAAAGAGGTTTAATAGAGTGGAATCTCTATACTTGGGGTCAACTTTCTGTGGCATTTTAGGAGAAGTGAAGAGTGCGCATGTACAGCTTTCACCGGCGCTCAAGATGTGCGAGCTGAGAGTGCACGAGCACCCACAGCTTTGGCTTAGTTGCCACAGAAAGTCGACCCCAAGTATTGAACCCCCTTTGGTGAAATGACTCCCACTAAAATGGCTGTCTTCCTTATATGGCATCTGCTGACTGTCTCGACATTACCATGTCGTTTATGGTTAGCATTTGCTCCCGGAAATACTGTTGCAAAGCTCAGGAAGGGAGGAAAGTCTAGACCGTTCCTTGTTTATGTTTCTATCCTGTCTGTATCTCCAGAATCATGCATAGTGGACCAAACTTCTGACTACAACACCACTCTTCTTGACTCATGCCAGCCTTGGATTAGTTTGTCTGTAGATTAAAGTCTGTGAAACACTTCCCCTGAAAGATAAGGGCCACGAATCAAAGAAACTGACTTCGCAAACCGGTTCCCAGTGTCGAGATTGCTCATAACCCGTGCATTACTGATGGTGGCTAGCAATTTCAGCACGAATCTGCTTTATTACTTCCCCAGATTAAAAGCCTTTAAATCTGACGTTTTTCCTCCGTGTCGAAGGGCCAGCGGAGTTTAGACGACAATTCGCCGATACGCATACAGTGTAGCGCGCTCGCAACTGATAATGGTTTCCTACTCTGTTGTCAAAACAGATCTCGAAAAGGCACCTCGCTCAGCTCGTGTGCTTCGATGAGACGGTGCAGTACGCGTCGAAGATCTGCGTACTTCGTTTGGGTCACAAAACGATGTCGCAGACGCCCCAGAAATCAAGCGCGTTGCGAAGATTGCAGTTACAGCGCAGTCGCTATCAGCACCAGCACGAAAAGTACCGAACCCACGAGAGCAAGAGCAGACAGCCGGGCTTGGACACAGGCGCGTACGCACGGGCGGTCGAAGTTACCTTAAACAATCTTTAAAGCGTTCAAAAACAGATGCCACGCACTTTGCAACTCGTGATTGTCGCAAAAGGCCCTAGAGGAGCTCGAGAAGTCCCACGTTGCGCGGGTTGTGTACGCACAACGACCTAGGGGACAGGCGAGGCGCCCACCTCGATGCATCTGGAGGCACGCTTACCAAAGTTTTTGATGACCAGCTTTTTGGCAGAGTTGGGCTTGTTGTTGGACATGGGCGATGACGCCTTCCGGACGCCGTTGGAGCCCGCTAAGGCCGAGTAGATGGGCCTCCTCTGGTTCCCCGTGTCGGTCATCGCCGAGAGCCTCTTCCGTGGACGCTCAGTGACCGACTGGTTTCCCGAGGTTTTCCTACGCCTGCAGACCGCTCCGGCGTCCGCTTTAGCTTCCTCACTGGGCAAGGGACTGCTTATGGCTGACATAGGCGCACATTGCTTTGTGGGTTTAACAGTTCATTTGTTTATTACAGGCAACCCCCGGTGCGTCCGAAAATTCCACTCGCAAATCAAATAGAAAATGAAGCAAGATGGCCGCCGCAGTGTCGCGCACAGGGTTGGTGAAAGACAATAGAGTTTGTGCCGTCATGTTCGCGAGGGCGCTTTTTTTGCTCGTTTTTTTCATAAAGGTCGAGCTTACTTGCAGCTCGGTTTAAATTTTATAAAGTTATGAAATGTCGTAGAAGTTATTATATACATTAAAATGAAGCAGTTTTGACAGTAAAGGATTTTAAAACTAGCAGTGAAGATAAATTCGGGGCGGCTTTGCACTAGTAGCATTAGTACGAGACGACCCAATCCAATCCTTTCCGGTTTAAAGCCGTACCCAGTTTTGTGTAAGAAGATACCCGCGTATTTGTGTTCGACGAAAAAACTCTATTATACAGACTATAAAACAAGACCAAGATGGTAAGTTGATTACGCCTACCACCTGATGCGCTCTTGAGTCACTTCCCAAATCACCGTGGCCCCGAATAAATGCGGACGATCGGCAACCACCTCGTCGTTCGTGGAAGTGTTTACCAACAGTTCGTGTCTACTGCCTTCGTTAAACTGTTGTATGCATTTGTAAATGAAGGCTTTAAATTAAAAAAAAAAGTTACTATGAAGTTAAACCCCAAATTACATACGCTGTATAAAAAAAATTACGAAAGCAATTATTTTGATTTGCAGAATTCGATGACCACCTTGAAGATGAAGCTCAAAGAGCTCGAGGACATCGAAAAAGATGTTGCGACAGCACTCCAGAGCGCAGGTAAGTTGCTAATCCAGAGCCTCGCGCACGTTACCTTGGATTTTTTTGTATGCGATGTGATTTTGACTGAGTTCAGGAAATGTTATAAGATCGGGATGTGTCACATGAACTTCAATAATATGAAGTAATTTGCTGTATGCTGATGAAGGATAGTGGGTAGACCTCAAGGCAGCTTGCTTTGAGGTCTACCCACTATCCTTCAGTCAGAGCCAATCATAGCTCGGCGTCTTTCTGACGTCACTGCACGCAACTCCTGCGCAAGAAGCAGATGACTATAGCCACTAAATAAGCTACGCTTCAGAGTAACGACACTTATGGGTGCCAGCTATCTGAACTCATCGAAATCACAGGAAACGCTTTTCCGTCCTCCACAAATGACAGGACATAGAGAATAGTATATGAGCTTCCTAACACCTAATCTATCCAAGCATAGCTCATTTAGTGGCTCTAGGTGATATCTATCACTTGCACCAACACAAGACGGACCTGAACAAGTCAACCTAACTTATAGTACAACGCCATAGTAGCTGCGCTTGTGCATAAAGTCAGACAGGTGCCCAGGCATTTCCACTGGACAAATTAATCTACATATGTTGCTCAGGTTTACTTGTAGATGGTAAGGCCACTCTCAATAGGCAATTTAGTATATACGCAGCATACCGCATCTCTGCACTCGAATCTGTCTTGGGCACGTGAATAGAAGAAGCTGTTTGTGTTTGAGTAGCATTTCGCGCTTTTAGAACGCGAAGGTCCGGCGATAACAAAACAGGGTGCCAATCAGTTTTGTTGTATGTTTATTCTGTTACCTTTGTGCTTTAAACTCACAGTGGTAAAAGAGAAGAGAACGCTCCGCATCAGGACAAACAGAGCATGCGAGTCAGCCAGAGCGTACATCGGAATGGCCCTATAATTCCCTGCGCCATGCAGTGCAATGTGGGGTAGCCGAGAGGTCTCGTGGGACTTTCTGGAAAGGTCTATTACCAACGATTCACTGCAGCAGCACAGAGATGTGCAGTTTTTTAGACACTTGTTATATTTCGGAGGGATGGAGAAAAGTATGGAAGCGCTCTCAATGGGAAATGTGTGTGTCAACGACACATTGATAGTCTGACTGGCTCAAGCCGTAGCATTCGCCCTTTGTGATACTATGCTGAAACTAAGTATAGCGACAGTAATGGTCTTCATTGACCTGGTTGAGAGCTGCTTTGGGCTGGATAGCAGGAAGTGCAGCCCAAAATGTGAAATGCACAGCATGTTGCATAGTGTGATTCTTATTAGAGAGCCTAGGTATTTGAGAGGGAGCAACTCAGACCATGGAGCACATTTGCAATTTAATGGTGAATGCCTTCTGCATAGATTAGTCATAAGTGCGCATGCATTGTGTTGTCATATGGCAAGGAGGAAAGCGGGCGGAGAGGCAGGGACGCTTGCGGGCGGAGAGGCAGGGACGCTTGTAGACGATCAATACTTTTGCCACCTCCTCGCAGCTTGTATTGTAAATGCACCCCATAAGCCATGGGACCCCCATCCAGCAGTTCCAAACACACTGAAATCTACCCAGGCGAAAATCAGTCCACTTCCAGCTGGATTATGGAACTGGAAATGAGGCAGTCATGCTGGACCCAGCTGGAATCCAGCTGGACTGCCTCATTTCCAGTTCCATAATCCAGCTGGAAGTGGACTGATTTTCGCCTGGGTACTTTATTTCTCTAACTATAATCCACGCCCGGTGTATAGTCCGCAGCGGGAAAATTTCGGTAGAAGTGAAAAAGCCTTTCCTTAGCTGGTTCGCACGCGGCACATGGTCTGCACGTAAAAATGATTGTGCACAGTCCACCTTGACAGATGCTTGCTTTATTAGCTCAGAAAGAAGCTTGAATCGTACGTAAATCATCATTAACATACTCTGTCAATCACCAACTTTGTCACGTCGTCTTAATGAACAACCTTGAAAAAACAGATCATTGTGTGGTCCACACCGCATAAAATTTCAATTAAGATCCATAAAATAATTGTGGCTCATTGGCGCCGCAACAAAATAAGAAATTAACAAGGACGTGAAAACATCAGTGCCATCACACAAAGCATGCTTCTGTGCGAAACGTGTAATGGGACCAACAAACAGGAGTAGATGTATAAAATAAAAATTGACCGCAAAAGTGACCTGGACAAAGGAAAACATAAATCTGTGCCTACAAACTATATGTTTCCGTTTCTTTTGTTTGTTATTCAAAAAGAATATCTGAACCCTATGCCTTTAAAACATCAGCCAGTTTGAATGTCACAACACACAAAACCAAATTTGATGACGATGGTGTGTTTATGGCCACAACGCCGATTTTCACGCCTGCCCAGTACTAATTTCAGCGAATAACCAATTTTCGCAAATCACCAATGACTGGAAAACATTTGGTTGTGCTAACAAGTCAGGAAAAACATAATTATTATGCAAACTATATTGAAGTTTTGTTCAGCGTCAATTTAAATTTGCACAAACACAGATGCATAGGAATGCCGTGTATGTTCCCTATCAATATCATAAAAGTATAAGATGCTGAAAGCCAGAACGCACGCCTTACTGAACCACATTATTCCACGCCTTTGCCGACATTCCTTGCTGAAGCGTAGTTGGGTTGTATTTTGCTTTCACACTCTTGGCACTTCTCGACATATCACGCTTTAACTTGATATCACAAAAGAATGTTCCCTGTAGATACAAACGGGGTATAGTGGCCTGATCGCAACCAGCTGTAATGCCCCGATCCTCTATATCAGAGAAAGTGCTAAAATAATACTTCATTACCTTTTTTGGGGGGGGGTAAGCTGGTAATGCCGGTTACAAGTTGTTTGTACCCTAAAATCACTTGTACTTGGCTGCAAATGCTTACAAGCCTATTGAGGTCATTCATTTTCTTCAAACGTGACCCCTAAAACAGCGTATGAAGTGCGTCGGACAAATCTAATGCAAACCCTTATCTGCACTATGACGACCTTCCGGAGGGCGGTACTTAATTGTTAACAGTTAACAATTGCTTGTCACCCGTCGAAGAGGCTTGGGAATTTTCAATATCGTCCACCTCTTAAAGTAAACCAGAAGTCCCGGCCAGATGTTCGAATCGAGCTGGCGAAAGAAAAAAAAACATTGTTTCCAGTAATTATTTTTGCTCCCACCGCATCACTCTTACCCGCTAACTATACTCCATGTCAATAGTTGCGTGCAGCACAGGCGAAGGAAACGCCAGGCTAGGGAGAAAGGGCAAGCACTACGAAACCTGGGGAGCAGGAGAGAAACCTCCTCTCCTCTTTGACATTCCTAGTGCTCTCCTTTTTGCCCTTTCTCCCTTGCCCTCCTCTCCCGTCCTGCCTTCCTAGTGCTTGCCCTTTCTTTCTTTTCCTGGCTTCCTCGCTACAGTGCACACAACTAGTGACACGGAGTATTGAAGGTTTTTGCCATCATCAAAAAGCACATTACTTTCGTATGTAACACCGATTGTACGCCGCAAATCAAGAAATCAAGGTGTTTTGTCTGTTGAACGAAAAAACCGACCTCCTTTCGTTCGTCATTTTGCCTGACCAGAGCGCTCCCTATAGGTTGCTGGAGTCGCCAGTGGTCCGTGGAACTACAGTCCAAAAAATATGGCAGGCACACTACTTCTCGTTCCAACAGCTTGAGTGAATTTGGGCTTGGAGCAAGCTTGCAGCAAGAGCCTAGTTTTCCAAACAATAGACCTTTTACAAAAGTGCACGCAATCTAGTGGCTGCTGCACTAATTAACTGAGTTCGCCATTGTTTGGGCACATACTCGAGCATGCATTGAACACGAGGGCTGTGTCAGCGTTTATCATGAATTCGGCTCATCTCATATTGAGAGTGCGTTCAGCGAGGACTCGAATCCCATCACATGCTTTGGGACCAAGAAATGGCGACTGCCATTGTTGCTGGATAGGGTTTGGAAAGGATCTATTTCGAGCAAAGCGTTCCTCAAAATCACTCGCTGCTTTTCTGCTGTGCAGGGCAAGTTTGCCTGGAGCTGAGCAAGGACAAGCCCAATGCAAAGCAAGTGGACTCAAATGCGACCGCCTTTGTCAAGACGCTGCAAAATGTGGAAAACAGCCTCACCAAACATATCCTGTATCTCACCCAGGTGTCCACAGGTAACAGATCCCTCCAACCCCCCCCCCCCAACTTCCGCCCGCATACCTCTCGCATTGGGACGCAGTTCTTGCGACCCAGTTGCTAAAGGTGGATTCCGCTGCTCAAACCGTTTTGAATACTACTAACACAATGACTGAAACACCCAATTCATATTAGTACGACGGCTCGCATTTTATAGAGAAGGCTGTACGAGACAAGCCGGCATATTCCCTGTATCATCAACGTGAGATTGTAGATGGAAAGTACAACCTTGTCACATATGAAAGGGAACGTGGTCTTGGACCAGCACTAAAGCTTCTTGAAACTACCCCCAAAAATATTTCCTTATAAATTTTTTTAGATGAGACATGTAAACAAGCCTTCCCTGTTTTACCACAACATTTATGTTGCAAGACACATTTTGAATTGTGAGCAATTCTGACATTTTAGCAAGGAGAACTGACATAAAAACATGTTTCAAAATTGCTCCCCAACTTATTTAATGTTTTTGGATTGAAGATATTTATATAAGAAATTAACTTTCTAAAAAAATATTTTAGCGCGATATTCACGTCGAGAGATTTATTTTGAGTAAGGAGTGATTCCGAGATGTGCTTCTATTTTGACAAGTCATCCCCCCAAGAAAGCTTAATCGCAATACTCAGTATAAAAATGTAAATATCACGCTAAAATTATTTTTAACTAAAAACTTTTTTTTTTTTTTTTTTTGCGCTTTTGGTACACTAGGCAGCATCTGTGGGGACCGGTGGTTCAACTTAGAGCCAAGTTTGCAGCGCTTCGAAGGTTCTTCATTGCAGAGGCTCAACTTTCACCTCTTGCTGGATCGACATGGATGAACGCTGTATTTCAGACTTCGGCGTATTTACTGTTCACAGAAAACAATTTCTGTGAAAAAGTTGATTTTGAAAAAGTGTCATACTTACATCCACCAACATCTAGAGAGTATTCCTAGAAAGTCTCATTAGTTTACACTGCATAGTTAATTTCTTATAAATTATTTTCGGTCCACCGATGCTAAAGAAAAGGTAGAGGTTGGAGCACTTTGAACGCAATTTTCTCCATTCCACTTTTTGGCATAAATTTCTCTTTAGGAAAACTATCGTTTTGTTATTACATAACTTGAATACATTTTTATAAGTTTTTCTGGGGTGAAATTTTAAGGGGAAGATAGCTATGAGCTTGTATTTTTATTTTTGTCATTTGTCATGCTTAAAACCTAGCATTTTGGACAAAAGATGAAATCTAAAAAACAGCATTTGTGTTTATGTGTATTTTTGTCATGAAAGATGGAATAATATAGAAATATAGCTCCACAGCTATCTGCTCTGAACTGTTCTAAAGCAATAAAACACATGAAAACGACAAATTTATAAGTAATTTCAAAACGATAGTTTGCCTACACAGACACGCCCACTTTCATCTTTGAACATTTGCAACTTTTTTTGTGTACTTCACCCAGGTTAAAATATTTGGCAAAAATGTTCTCAACATGAACAGAAACAAGCCCTGTAAATGTTATTTATATCAGGCAGAGTGGTTCAAAATTCACTTTTTGGGTATCACAGACTAGCTAAATTGCGCCTCTGAAATATGTAAAAATATGTCACATGTCAAAGGCATACAGACTTCTTGCATGAATGTCTTCACAGCCGACTTTCTCACTCCACACTATGCCTCAATTCATCACAGGACAAAAATGGCAATACAAACTTCCCAGTTGGATCATCTGTGCCAAAGGCACTTCTAATGTCTTGGTCTTCCTGTTTATATTGTCTGCACATGCACAGCTCCAACCCCAGTCTATTGCATTGCATTCCCATTATTGCTATGTGTGCCGACATCTCATGCTCTTGTGGTTTTACAGTGCAACCTCATGAAGGCTCGAGCTACGCGGCACAGAAGGTCTTCCACATGGCACTCCACCGCCTGGAGCATGCACGGTCCCGGATGAACGAACTAGAGCGTTTGCGGCATCAGCAACAGCAGGAACAGCAGCAGCAACAACAGCAACAACAGCAGCAGCAGCAACAGCAGCAGCAACTTCAGCAACAACAGCTCCAACAGCAGCAGCAACAACAGCAACAGCAGGCGTCACATCAAGACTCCTGAAGGGTCTCCGCCGTGGCCAGAGGACTCATCCGCCGATCTCTACGAGGGGGCTAGATATTGCTTGTTAGATGGTGCTGAAACCTTGGAAGCTTGCGCATGTCCCTGAAGTCGCCATTTTATGTCTAAGTATGGGACGTAGCCTCAGTGAAGAGGAGCGTGCAATTTGCATCTGCTTTTGTTGCATAGACTTTCCCCAGTGCAATTTGGCAGAAATGCAGACTACACATACTATGAAGGCTTCTGCTTGCGGCTTTCATGTAGCACCGAACCGGCGCAGAAGTGACAACTGTGAGCGCAGCAACGTAAAGAGGGAGGAGCGAGGCAGAGGTTGCAAAACTAGAGTGCCGGGTCCATCGGCGATAAAAGCCAGTTGCCATTGTGCAGCGGCCGACTGGCAGTGCAAGCGCCAGTTCGTCGACAATCTGTTCGGTGCGATCTGTAATGGGTGTGACAGAATTTGGTATTGGAGCGGACATGAACAGAGGTGTTCTAAATGCTATACAGTTTAACATCTTGAAGAAATGTCAAAAACAGCCAGTTTTCTTCCTTTCTTATATACAAATTTAAAACTTTGTTTGGGAGTTATTAACAAACCCTACAAATTTTAAGGACCTGTATAAATGAAAATGTGGCCTAAGGAGCTTTGAATGCCTCCCGCAGTGGTACACTTCCTGGGCAGGTGTGTCTAAACTGCGGAGGTTCTGGCGACTTCACCAGCGCATGCCGCTGGATTGGAGCCGTGTGGCATCCAGCCCTCTAGTAGAGATCGGTGGACTAGTCCTTTCGCCACTGCTCACTTCATACATTTACCCATCGACCTACGAAAGCCACAAGCGCATGGGCTCTGAAGACAGGCCCCACGGCATGTATACTTATGCAGCAGTGACACTCGGAGAGCTGCGAGTATGTGCTTGAACCTGCAGAGCAAGTGTGAGCAAGTTGCACGGTGAAGGGCAAATCAAACATGTCAACAGCACGTATGAAAAAAAAAAAAATGAATAGCAGCAATGTGGTGTGGTTTCAGCCTGGAAGGTTGGAGCTGCTAGCCTTTACAGACATCAGGATGTGAAACTTGTGATGTGACCCAACCACTTTGTGCAGGGGCTGCAAGGGGGAAGAAGGTTCAATAAATAAGATACACTTCTGCAATTTAATGTTGCGAGAATGTAATTCTGGCCCAGTGTCTACTTGGTTTTCAACAAGCTGTTACAGTTTCGTAAAGCTGTCAGATTTTCAAAGGGTGAGGGGGACTGCCCGTATGGACGAAATGAAACTCATTTTCCAGCTCCAATTAAATTTGTCTTCTCCCTGCTCTAAAGGAGATGAAATATAATTTCTTTCACTCTTGATTTCAAACCCAATTTCCAAGTTTATTTTTCTCGTAATTTAGAACTGTCATTGGCCAATAACCTGATCCAGAGTTGCACAACACGCAGAAATTTTCCTCTCCTCTTCCGCAAGAGTATACAGAGCCAAAAGGGCCAGCCGCTTCATCACCAAAGTGGCTAGTTTTCGTCGTAGGAATCTGTCACATGCCAACATAGTCGCGAGATCTTGGCAACTTCCCTCCACAGAAGAAATTTGTTGGAAATGGGGAGCCCGCAAGAAAAAAGAATACTATCAGGCTTTTGAAGAAGGGTTAAGAATGTGCATGACAGTGCATTTTTGAAATCTGCAGTTATTCAGCGCCTACATGGGGCAAGATGCTGTGAGCCGTCCTTCATGGTGTCTCTTCTACAGAAAGCAAACGCCACTTTCTTAAATTAGTTTATTCAACTTAATAAGGATGTGCGTGCGAGGGTAAGACAAAGGGACCAACATTTGTAAAACTGATCACTAGATAAGACGAGACCAATCTTTTAATTGCTCATGCGTGATCGTCTTGGAGTGTCTAGATGTTCCAAGATGTGAGGGGCCGAGCCAGTTGGTGGATGCATTCGCTCTGTAGATGTGACATGGGGCCAAACAGCCTGTAAGCGAGAGAGAGTCCAAATACAATATGGGTGCAATCAGCTAGGCTATGGTTCATGGCAAGAGTTAAGTTGTGTCATTAGTTAGAAAGTGTTGACAGTGTAATTTCACTGCTTTAGAGCTTTACTATCTTGTTTCTGTTGCCAAACACAAAATTCACGGCTGTCATGGGCAGTGAAGGATTAAAGGAGGAATTGCTATCTCAAGCCAATCAGTTGCAGTGCAAAGGTGCACTGCTTGGAACACTGCACTTTGAAATGTAACTTGGAGTTGCTTCACAACTGTATTTCACTAGGATTTTAATCTTTTTCGAACCTGCTCTACTGTTTGAGAGAAGTAGCAAGGGATCTACACCTAAGCTGCTCGGGAGGGAATACAAAAAGCTTGTTCCACGTCTATTATTATTACAGCTCTCGGAATAGTCTCGTGAAACGCTCGTGTCACCTCGTAGCTTCTATTTCCAGAGCTCCCAGAGAGACTTCCACAAACATAAAAAAACTACGTAGCAGTAAGTTTTTAGCTAAGCGAGACCAAACTTGTGCTCCTTAATTTGGAAGACCTTGATGCGGCAGCAAGGAAGAAAACTATCTTTTACTGATGGCCCGTCGCAAAACACAATGCATGTCTGCCTGTACCAGAAGCAAATTGGCTAAATATTCCCCATATATACCATATTTTCTAAACTATAGCCCAGACCCTGTATATGCTCCACAAAAAACAAATTTTGATTTAAAATTACTTTTTTTTTTGTCAATAATTTGCACTTGGTGCCCAATCTGCACGCAAGAAATTTTCACACACGGCACATTGGGATAAATGCCTGATTTATTAGCTCGCTGGAAGCTCTTATCAACATAAATTGTCATTACAGCCTGTTCAGATGTATAACAGTGCTACGAGCCAGCACTGGAAATAGTGCTGACTTTGCTGATGACATGCCGACTTTGTGCTATATCGGTAATACAGCACTACATCTGTTCTAAATTACGTTCAAGTTGGCGTAGCATCAGCGCTGTTCCTAGTGTTCATTTAATGCTGCAATGTATGTATGCACAACCTGCCTTTAATTAACATACTGTCACTCAAAAAATCTGTCGCAGTCTCCTAATGTAACGATCCCGAAGAAACAAAACCTTGTATAGAATGTGCTGCACAAGTTAAACTTCTAAGCACGTATAGTCCGCATACTATGGCCTAGGAAACATGGTAGTATGTCACCATGATGGCTGGCATGCTTGCCTCCTTTCTCGAGTGTGCACTTCATTGAATCCAGGTGGCGCACAGTGGGTCACCACGGTCAATCGCTCTCCTCCGACAGCTGGGGCTCGCTCTCCGCTTTGTACACCGGTTCGTCGGCCATCTTGCCCAGGGCCTTGCAGAGCCGCTTGCTCGGGAACAGCTTGGGCTTACGGGGCGACTGGAGCACGTGCAGGTACTGGTCCATCCGGGTCTGAGTAGATGGATGGATACTAGTGGTGACTGTACCCTTTATGATGGGTGTTTAGGCCCATTCACACACTTGCGACTCCTTAGAACCGAGCGCCTTAAAACCTCTTAAAATTTCTTAGGATGAGAGAACACACTGGCACGCTGGCACCATCTATGCGGTGACCCTGGAACTGCATTTCACAAGAGCAAAGGTTTTGCGGGATTTCCGAGGTCAAATGTGCGTAATACCTATGAGAAATGGTCAGTTATAACAGTTGACAAAAGCTTTTCGAGCCAAGAAAGAAAGGATGATGCGCGAGAGAAATAGAAAATATGTGGGACCGCCAAGTTTTCACTGCTTCCCAATAGATGGCGCCAGTGTGTCCTCTCGTCGTAAGAGATATTAAGAGGTTCCAAGGCACTCGGTGTTAAGAAGTCGCAAGTGTCTGAACGGGCCTTTAGCTTACGCCACCTAGCTTAAAAACTAAAAAAAGAAGATTCCTCCAGGTTCTCCCCTCTAAGACAGTGAACCTTTTCCGAAAAGAGTTCTATGCACGTGCGAACTCGCTGGAGGCAACTTGGAGGTGACGCTAGCGGACACCTTGGCTATTTGTATAGGAATTATTGCAATTTTTTGTGCTATTATCGTTGCGTTACGAGAGACTTTGTACCTCAGAAGCGGCACAACACGTTTCTAGGGGTGACTGAATGGCGAACGACGGGGGCCTATGCTTTTTCCGCGTCTCATGCGAAGAGATTTCTGAAGTTTGAGGGATGAGGGAACAAGAGGAATGTTCAGGCAAGTGACCAGTTCTACAAGAATAAAATTAGGGTGAACGCGCCAAGCACACGAAAACAGCGCTGGCTCTTCTCCGAAAAGTACCTAGGTAGTTGCACGGATGACAGTCCCTCTAGATACTTCGAACTTGTTTGTCCCAATATAGCTGGTCCCGTGACTGCCTCCTGAAGGCAGTTAGGCAGCCCTTTGCTACATGTCACTTTTATGTGAAAAAGGTCGTTTTTATTCCCTTCTGCATTTCATTAACAATATCACCAGGCGGTGGGAGTGATTGCCAGGATGAGCTTTGTGGAATTGGGACGATGTCGTTGGCCTAAAGGTACCTTTCAACACAACAAACTAGTATACTTAGTCACTGACAGGTATAGTTTGTTGTGTTGAAAGGAACCTTTCAACACAACAGACTATACCTTTATAAAGAGCCAAGCATCAAGGGCATAAATCTTTATTTACAGCTTTAGTTTCTGTAGACCAGGAATAGGCCCAGGCAGAAATCAGTCCACTTCCAGCTGGATTATGGAACTGGAAATGAGGCGGTCCAGCTAGATTCAAGCTGGACGGCTTCATTTCCAGTTCTATAATCCAGCTGGAAGTAGACTGATTTTCGCCTGGGGGACCTCGACTGAATTGTCTGCAAGGCTACTTCTTTCCTTGGGAACCACACTCTTTTTCTATTTTCGCTTTCTTGCCGGTGCTGGGACGTTTTCCAGGTATTCGGGATGCACGTGTGTCCCCCGATAAACACCAAAGTTTTATGCAACGTCAGAAATAGGTAGAAAAAACATAATCCCCCAAGACAGGCACGGAACTCTAGCTGTAACGAGTCAAGCTCGTTTTTGTTGTTAACGTCCTATTTGCTACACAATTAGTAGTGTGAGGCCACGCATAAAGTTTATGCTGCGCAATTTTGGTTGTGCAATAAATGTTTGCAAAGCAATTTATTACCTTAAAAAAAAAAGTTGCCAACTCATTACAGAATATTTTCATTTAAATTTTCTATGCATTAGCCATGAAATCATTGTGGCAAGTCGAAATACTGTGAGGCGAAAGGCAGCGAGATCGAAACTCGTCCAAACTTTCCCCTAAAAGCATGCTACATGGGCCAAGTTTGAAGCCCTCGATTCAAGTTCTGCTCCATGTACTAGTGTAAATCACCAGCAAGGTCTGGAGAGAAATTTTGATGGATGAATGTTCATGAATGTTCATGGCTGTTCACAAACATTTGGGAAAATCCATGGCTGTTCACAGACGTGAATGTTCATGAATGTTCACAAATGTTGATGAATATTCATGAATGTTTGTTAATGTTCACAAACATTTGTGAATGCACAGGAATGTTCACAAACTTCTGTGAATGTTCACAAATGTTCAAAAACGTCTGTGTTCACAAATGGTAATGAACAATTACAAAATTTTGTGAATGTTTGTAAATGTTTACGAATGTTCACAAAAATTTGTGAATGTTCATGAACATTCACAAACGTTTGTGATTGTTTACAGATGTTCCTAAATGTTTACAAACAATCCTACATAACCACAAATGTTCCCAACTATTCACAAACATTTGTAAATGTTCACAAACGCTGATGAATGTTCACGGATGTTCCTAAATGTTCACAAACATTCAGATATTTCTGAAATTTCCGAATGTCCACTCAACCCCCTCGACCTGTTCCTCACCTGGCTCTGCTTCTCGCCCATCCTGCGGAGCACGGGGAGCAGCAGGTCGTCCAGTTTCTCACGCTGCCAGCCCAACTTCCGCTGACCAAATGTGACTCGGGGTCAAGGACCAAACGGCAATACAGACGATGCACGACAGACGAACGAAACTAAAGAAGCGACACAGCTACGGATTCCTGGCCGAACAACGCTATAGTCACTGGCAAGGTGGGAACGGCAGGGCGTTCTTTTCGAACGCCAGGCCTCCAGCACGTTGTCTTTTGCCGGGCCCTGGCTGCGCGTGCTTGCTTGAGGCTCGGGAGACACTGAAGCGTCATCGAAGCTAGGAGGCTCGCACTGGAGGCGGGACAACTGAAGGACCTCCCTGCTATTCTCATTCTGTCATTGGCTAGAATCAAAAAGTGAAACTAAGGGAAAAGAAAAATTGTGCGACGTTCAAACGACGTGATGGGTTTAGAGAGCAACAGCTGTGCTGCCTATTCAATGATGACGGTCGATTGAGAATTTTTTTGCTAAATTTAGCGGGGAACCTGAATTCGTCTGTAGGTCCCGTGACGTCAGGTCATGTGATACAAAATTTTCCCGCAAAATTTAGCGGAAAACTGAATTGGTGTATAGGTCACATGATGTCAATTTTTCCGCTAAATTTAGCGGGGAACCTGAATTTGCCTGTGGGTCCCATGACGCCAAGCCACATGACATCAATTTTCCTGCCATATTTAGAGCGGAAACTGAATTGGTGCATAGGTAGCGACGTCAATTTTTCCGCTAAATTTAGCGGGGAAAACGATGGCGTTTGTGCTCACGCCGTTAAAAAGAAAGAGGGAACGGGCCACTAACAGCTGTTGCTGTAAAACATTCTGAACCAGAATTATGCGTGCATGGTGTCATGCAAGGGCCAGCTTCTACAGTGCATTGTGGATGTTGAACCTTTGCTCGACATTTCTCTGCGAGCAAAGGCCCACGTGCCTACTTCCTTACGAAGCGAGTGGAGAGCCTATCATTTTCATTTACGGAAGGAGAGCAGCAACTCGCGAGGCATTAACGACAATGCAAGTAAAGAACGACATGGAGCTCGAATTCCAATTCTGTGCGTGCCACGTTCACGCGTCCCCAGTGCGCGCCACCTCTTCGAGTCCAAACCTTACGGCTGCCGTGTCGTTGACCGCTCTCCCGTAAATAATGAATAATTTGATCTTTCGTGACGTGCAGATTCTATCGTAAAAGAGAGCGCCATCCGAGATCTGGCCGCCGATAGGTGAGGTAAAGGATATGATCGCAGCTCGTCCAAGTTAGGTGTTCCCCAAGAGAAGGTCTCCTTGGAGGCATCCACACTGGGCTCCAGGTAGGCCCTGACCACTGGAGCGCTGGGAAAGCCCGGCTCCACGGTCAGCCGCACCAGGTGGGGAGCGGGTGCGATACACGGGATGGACTTTCTCGCTTGGCACGCTCCAGCCATGTCCTGCCAAACATGAAAACCACAGTTGGATTTGTGGCAGACATACTACTGCAAAACGGTGCAAAATAGACGGGACACAGTCTAGAGAACATGCGGGACGGGCGCTAATTTGTCAACTAAATGTTTACTGAAGGATTCCAATGTTACATATACAGGCTGATCTTGTCATGAAAAAAAAAAGGAAAATATGAAAACAAAAGTTGGATTTGTGGCAGGTTTTCAGTTTTCCACTAGACATTGCACTAGGAAAGGTGCAGGCTCTCAACATGGCAAGCCACGAGTTAGAAGGCATACTGTGAACCCTGTGCTTCCACGGTGCCAATTTTTTGGTTAACAAGGCACTGTGGACATGCTCTTGGCCATCGAGTTTTCGAAGCTTGTCCAAACTTTAAATCCTCATATTTCTGTCAATCACTTTCGTGTGCATCAGAGTCTAAAAATCTCGTCAAACGTGAAGTTTTCTAAACTTCTGGGGTCACGAAAATGCGGGGGATAGTCCCAGCAACCTAACACAATCTGAAACCCAGCCGTTAAACGAGCTCTGTTTCCAGTGAGTGATTTCTTTTTCTTCTGAGGCCTCATTTTTCTAACTCGCACAAGAAACCACGCGAAATACATTTATCAATCACTGTGGGACTGTGTAGCAAAACGAAAACACTCGTCAGCTCTGAAAGATGCCTCTGGTCATGTCTTAGAGAAGAACATTATACACAGCCAAATTATGAAGCCCTCTACCAACGCATCAACATGTGTAATGAAAGGCAACAGGAACGTACGCTAGGGATGCCGCGAACTTTTTTCGAACCGAAGTTTCGATGATCGAATCAAGCGGTTCGAAAGGTTCGAAAGATTTCGAATTTTCGAACTTTCTATATTGTAAAATTCGACGGCAGTCGAATTTTCGAACTTGTTAAACTAAGAAGTTCGACGCTTTTCGAACCGTCGAACTTATTACGCTAAAAATTTCGATCCCTTTCGAACTTTCGAACTTATTACGTTGCAAAATTCGATGCTTGTCGAACTTTCGAACATGACAGACCAAAAAATTCGATGATTTTCGAACTTTCGAATTTCTTGCACTAAGAAGTTCGAAGCTTTTCGAACTTTCGAACTTCCTACGCCAAGGAATTCGATAATTTTCGAACTTTCGAACTTATTTATCGAGAAAATTCGTAAAGTTTCGAACTATCGAATCCTGAAAAATCAAAAGTTCGACGAACTTCGAACTTTTAGGGTAAAAGTTCGACGTTCGTCGAACTTCGAAAGACCGGCGGACGGTTTCATTTGAAATCAAGTAGTGAGGTACATTCGTAATTTTTTTTCTCTCGAATTTTTACATGCCGTGCTGCGTTCCTTACGACAGACAATGCCGTTTATTACAATGTTCTGGCACGCTCAGTTTTAAAGAAATAAATTCCCGAAGGGGCGAGGAAGGACGACAGGTTTTTGACGATTGTCGTTTGTGCCATATTTGAAGCGGGCTAAAGCCGAAGCTATTTACGGTTGAGATGTTAAACGTTTTAAGAATGATCTATGTATAGCTTAGGTAAGTGTCGTCTTAAGATGTGATTATTGTTACTCAAGATGAGTTTCGAAGAAATATCCAAACATGTATCTACGGGCAATTATGCTCTAAACTTGGTATTTTGTTTTTCGTCTAAGTTGCTTGAGGTATCGCATTTAAATTAACACCACAGACAGTACATCTGTAACATATCATTGCCATCTGCAGAATACAAAATAATGTATTTATTGTTTTTTCACGTTGAGGAATAATTTTAACTCATGGGGGAAGATTTCTAATATTAATCAAATTCAACACGTCATTATTTTTTTATTTTTTGGCTTTACGTTTTTGGGAAGTTTTTTTTTTTTTTTTTTTGCCTGTACACATTTGAGTAGGAGAAACTTGTTTCGAAGTTCTGAGCTTCTGAATATGCAAGAATACAACACTTCCGGCGGGATTTTTATAGTTTCTTTCTTTTTTTTCTCCAGCTTTTTATCCCCGCATTTATTGTTATGTTTATCTTTCTTTTACCAATGGCACAGTTATTGAGGTCGAAAAGACATAGCTTTGAACTTCGGAACCTCTAAGCATGTGACAAGTAGTGCCTTCTGACAACGAGTTTCCGACAATGACCACCTACGGCGTCTACGCGATCTTTTATGCTGTGAAGAGCGACAGTAGTTATACATACACATAAATAATTTCAGATTAAAATAAGCTCGACCACGCCCTCTTTCCCCGTATTGTTTTCTTTTACAGTCCGAAATATCTGGAAGGAGGCGAAGGGGGCTAGAGCACCCCCCTCCCCCGTTTTTTCTCTTCCGACGCCACTTGTATGGTAGAACGCTCCTCGACCTCAAGTTGTGTCGGCTTCTGTGCTTTTTGCGGGGCGTTTCCTCCGTCCCGGAAAATAAACCAAACTTAACTGTATGCCAGCGTCACTCGGGCGGCGTTCGATTGGATTACTACCAGCGTGCAAGGGGTGGGGAGGTAGTTTGCCAAGTCGCTTCAAGGTTTTTCTGAGCCTCAACCTCCTGCCCGCCCCTGGCCGTTTCGAACTGGATGAGTATCGTAAAACAGTGCGTTCGTGTGATCACTACTGCGCTATGCACGTTAAAGACCCCCCCCCCCCGCCCTGGGCTGGTGGTCAAAATTACTGATCTATGGTCACACGTCACTCTGCACTGGCAAATATTCCAGCACATCCGGGACACTCGTCGTCTCATTTAATTGCCTGACCAACTTCGCGGAGTCTAAATATCACACCCCAACTTTTCTAAACCTGATTTCTTGAAAACCAGTGAGTCGTGAAAACGTTATTTCAAACTGAAACTGTGGAGAAACATTAAAACCTGACTTCGAACGTTGAAATCTTGGACTTGAAAAAAATTCAAAATCTTCGAAGTTTTTTTTTAAAATTAGCTTTAAAGGAGAATCGAAACTTTCGAACTTTTCGAACTTTATGCAGAAATAAATTCGAAATCTTCGAATTGTTCGAACTTTATGTCTATAAAAATTCGAAGCGTTCGAATTTTTCGAATTTTATATCCAAAGAATTTCGAAATGTTCGAATTTTTCGAACTTCAGATCCCAAGAAATTCAAATTTTTCGAATATCTCGAATCTTTAAGTTAGGAAAGTTCGAAATCTTCGAATTTATCGAACCTCAAGTAAAAGAATATTCGAAATATTCGAACCCGAAATTTTAGAAACCGTGAAAGCTTCGAACTTTTCGAATTCGAAACTCTACTGTGATCGAAAGTTACGAATTTTTCGAATTCGAACCTCGGTCGGTACGAAAATATCGAAATTTTTCGAATGCGAACCTCAGTTCGCTTCGAAAATATCGAAACCTTTCGAAATCGAACCTTGGGTGGTTCGCGACATCCCTAACGTACACGAAAACTAGTAGAATATGAATGCTCACCGAAAGTTTTCGAGCAGTTGGAGGACGTCTTCACCGGAGAATTCGCTCAACACCTCCATAGCTGTGATTGGCCCCACTCCCGACACACCGGCCGTGTAGTCGCTGCGCGCACAGCAGTGCAAAGGCCACCAGCTTCTGCACGATTTAACCCTGAAAGACGTCATTGGTCAGCTAAGAGCCTCTACCATACTACTAAATATGGCATTTGCTTGGCAACTGTCTTTATAACAGTGCAGCTTGCACACAATCTGCCCAAACATCACAATAATACTACAGAGAGTGTACCATGTTGATTTATAATATTTTTATTTTCTGCAGATACCGGTCATTTGGACGGCCGGTCAATCATTGTGTCGTGTGCTTACGCGTAGAGGCCGTTAGTGACCGACACTTCATCGGGTTCGGCAGTCTTTCTGACACGTTTTACGACCAGTCTGACATTCGGTCGTGCGTGAGCCTAGCTGACTGGGCCCCCAGTGGTTATCCCCTGTTGAGTGGCATGAAAAAACACCTGCAAGGACGCCATTTCACAAGCGTTGATAAGCTCACAGCGGCTGTCCAGGAGTGGGTGCGAGGCTCTTCAAAAGTGATTCCAGCAGGGCACTGAGAGGCTGCCACACAGATGGTGCAAGGGCATTCGGCTCTATGGGGAGTCAATCAAGAAGATGGATATGTACAAACCTCCAAGTGACCGGTATCTGCAGCAAAATAGAAAATGGTAAATCTTCATGGTATGCTCCTCGTACAATATTACTTAATTGGCATAAGTCTATTTACAGCGACCCAAAAGTATAGACTATAGAATATGGCATTAATTTTGATTTGACCTTCAACTGAGATTATTTTACTATATCCAGAGGTGGCCTGGATGGGCTGTCTAGCACTGTTGTGCGTCCTTCCACGTTGTAGCAGGTGACCGCTGCAGTAAAGCGACGCCCAGGCAGGTCACACTACTACAGTGGAACCTCATTGATACGTTTTTCAGGGGACCGCAGAAAAAATATGTATCATCCGGGAAAACGTAACAACCGACAACGCACTCCAGGGTACTTTACATGAGATAGAAAGCAGTTCTTATACAATGGTTTATTTTACGTGTACTTACAGAACTGTTGAGGACTCGGACATGTTCACAAAAGCACGTAATATCCGCCTGCCACTTCGAATTAATGTTAAGCAGTAAAAGCCGTTTCTCCAGGAACCGCAGTCCTTGCATTTCCGCGCAGTCGTGAACATTTACGTAGCAGCGCAAGGTGTCCAACGCAACGATCGCGTCCGCAAACATGGGCGCAGCGTAATCGTTCGTTTCTTGCTCTACATCTTCATCACTTTCTTCGTTGTCGGTAGTAGTGATGCTGTTCAAAGTTGACATCGCGAGTTCGAGGTCTCTTACGATGTCAGATCTCTTCTGGCTGGGATTGTGATCCATTGTCTGCAGTATATCTAACTTCTCTTAAAGAGAGTGCCCTCCTCTTTGCGATGCCATGACCGTCGTCCAAGAGGCGCAAAGCGCAGATACTCCGAAACACCACAGTTTCACAATCGAGTAGAACAGAAACTAAAAGCGCAGCGTGCATGCATGCCAGAGAAAGAGAAGGACAAATGAAAGAGAGAGCAAGAGAGAACGAGCGTTTGCCGAATCGCCAGCCTTGCTCCCCACCCGAGCAGTGCTCTAAGGTCACAGCCGGGCAAGACGGGAAGCTGTGGCAGAACTCAGCAAAGCCCAGCGGGGAGACAGAGAGACGAAAAAGAGGGGGAAAGCAGAAAAGAGAAGACGGGCGTCTGCGTGCCCATGCGCGCCGTGCGACCATGGTTCGGCTTCGCTAGCTTCGCTTCGATGCCGGCGTGGCAGCCTGGCACCCGGCTCGCCAAGGCGCCGCGATGCCGACACTTTTGGACGTAACAAACGGGAAAGCAAACGTAACAGGCAAAAAACTAATACATGTATCTCTATGGAAGTAGTAAAACAGGACCGAGCGTTTTTGAACATAACAGCCAGGAAAACGTATCGACCGAGAATGTATCAATGAGGTTCTACTGTATATTAGAGCTGTATGCAACAAGGGTAAGATCAGGTGCATTTAGAAAGTGCTTTCTTAGTGGGCTTACACTGCCATTTTGAGGGGCTATATTCTCACTCCATAAGTTAAGGTGTACGGCATAGCCCAGGGCTTATGATGCCGAAGTTCCAACCCCTCGAAATGCCCCGTAATGTTCACAAGCATTATGCCCCCCCCCCCCCCCCCTTCCCCCAAATTGTTATCTATGCCAGTGGTAGGGTGTGCATGACACTGTGCTGCATTTCTTCGACGTACTACGCGAGTCAGAATAGGGGTTTCTATTTGAGAAGTCTAGTTTTACAAAATTATTTTCTAATCACACCAACTTTAGTAATCGGCGAGCACTCGGATTCGGGGAGGGTCAAGCGTACGTGACAAGAAAGACGAAGGCGTACGCAACATTTCCGCCGCTCCGTTGTTCCGCGCTTACCCAACTGGATGGCCAAGTCTTGCAGCCGGTACACGGAGGGCCTCCTATCAGACGCGAAGAGGTGCCGGTAGACAGTGCGTGCCCCGAAGAGCCATGCATCGCTGTCATCCGTCACTGTGCCCTGGGTCAGGCCTTGCTCCTCCAGCCAGGCACACTGGGCCTCCGCTTCCCCTGGGCTCACCACAAAAGGAAGCCCAAACATGCGCAGAAGCTCCTGCACAGCACCAGGCAGAGTGAGAATGACAGAGCTTTCATTGTCTCTCAAACACCCGATTCCAAGCCTTCCCTCGCGCTTTGGCCGTGCGCATGCGCCTCGTTGAAGGTAGAAAGCGCGCGCTGAAGGTAGGAGAACTAAAGCTACTCCCTTTCCTCCTCACTTTGTCAGTGCCTACAGGTTATGCCATTTGGAACAACTTTGCGAATCGTGCCAACGACGAGAGCTCTCTGTCATCCCAGCATTTTAGATGGCAGAGAGTTCTGCCCCTCCCCGCCACTCTCTCCCCCCCCTCCCCCTGCCCCCTCCCTCCCTCCCCTCCCCCTCCCTCCCTCCCTCCCTCCCTCCCTCCCTCCCTCCCTCCCTCCCTCCCTCCCTCCCCCCCCCCCCCCCCACACACACACACACACACACACACGGTTGTTCCTCGGGTCGGGCATGCGGCGAGGCAACCATCCCACGACACACAGAACGCCCCGTTCGGTGCCAACCGACAAAGTGGCAATGAAAATGCCTCTGAAGGGTACCCCGTGCAAGGGAGAGAATGAAAAGAAGGCTTCGGTGCCCTCTTCCTCACCTGGCACTCCGTGACCAGCTGGTCGGACATGCCGGTCGCCTGCCGCTGTTGCTTGCGCTCCTGGTTCTCTAGCTCCTTCAGCTCTTCCTCTGGCAACAGTTGCAGGGGCTTCCAACTCTGTTCTGTGGTTGGACCCTGCAGAGAATTTTCACAACCAGCCACTACAGGTTGGTTCACAGGTCTGCAATTGATTGCGATTGACTACGTCGGAACTGCTCCTAGCCGCTTACGACGGGAAGACATGTTGGCACAATCTGTCCGGTACCTTTGGGAGACACCCAATATGCATGTACAGTATTTTACGCATCCTTCTTTTGCCGTGTGCTTAAAATAATTCCAACAATATTATAAGACACAATTTCTCACGCATAGCGAATTTGACCTCACCAGTACTGCAAAACCTCCAGTCTAGTTATACACAGATTGAAAGTGTTCCAAGACTACTCGGTAGATGGTGGCAGCGCGTTTTCTCGCCGCAAGCCGCTGCAATCGGATGCAACACAGTCCATCACACTCGGATGCAAATGGGTGAACCTGCCTTAAAAGCTCTACCTCCGCACAGTGAGGGACATCGAGTCCCTTGAGGTATTGATCACCGAATTTCCTGTACTAGTTATAACTAAGTACTCTTAAATTTAGAGCAGATAAGCTTCCACTTTCAAACTGTTGAACGATGATACTCGCATCTTGGGGGTGTTTTCTCCACACCAACAAAATTGCACTCGTTTCGCATAATGGGTGAAAGCACCTCTTCGAGCTGGTATCGCAATTTTTTGTATTCAATCTCGACACTAAGAGACGATTTCCAGGAGGGAATTGAGAAATGATGTGCGGTGAGACAAGCGAACTTTGATGGTGTGGGCCATATGTATATTTCATTGACCACTTAGCCCTCCAGCAGCTTGTGCACAATAGACGCCAGTTCTGACGCGCGAGACATGCTCTTCAGATTTCTGAGTGGCATTCCCAACACTAAATGTCAATATCGCAGGATCCATGTGGATTTGCTGCACTAGAGCTACTGTAGTTGCCGTCGGGCTAAGAATGCTGTAGATGCTCAGCCTTTGGCAAGCACTCCGTTGCCTTTCGCCGGGCCTTGGATGCGCATGCGATGAAGTGCTATCAAAGGCTCAAAATCTCACGCTGAAGGCGGAGCCATCTACCGCATTCTTAACCCGTCGTAAACTATTGAAAAGGATGAAACTAGCGCATTTAGTTTTGTGCAGCATACTAGCAAAACAGCCACACCTGATGACAAAATTCAAAGGGCTGTTTCGGTATCTGCCCACATCCCCATACCCTCGGAAAAGCCAAACTGGCCTATTTTCGCACTCTTCCTCTACTACATAGCGTCGATAGATGAAGTAACATCTACTCACTCGTTCCTGGCTTGTTGACGCCACATCTGGCCTCTCTTGGACAGGCTCATGTTCTGTCACCTCTTCAGCCTGCTGAGCACTCTCCTCTGCCTCAGAGGGGGCTTGGAATCTGACGAGTATGCACGCACCTTCCTCTTCACCATCAGACACCTCCCAAGAGTCTGCAGGTGGAGTTTTGTCACATACTTCAGTGTCCAATACATCAGTCTTTGGTGACGCTGTGGCCCCCGTGGTCTGATGTCTCTGCACTGTCATCTACACCGCTTTCTGTCCTCTCCGGCACCACATCCTTGCGAACTCGAGCATCTTCAAGCAGAGATTCGGTTACAGCTGCGGCGATCATGTCGTCCTCGAGAGAGGCTTCCGAGGCAGCGTCTGCTTCTTGGGATCTCTCGACAGAGGGTTGATGTGGCGGCGCGACTTGGTGCCTCTGCACAGGCTGCGTCAGCTGTTTGCTACTGCCGGGTTGCAAGTCTTCGTTTGCCGCTACAGTGCTTTTGGACGAAGCGTGATCCTGACGCTTGTCTGGTGAACCCCTCTGAGTTTGCTCTTGGAGCCACTGCAAGACAGCGGCGTAGTCGCTGGATGCCGACGTGTTAGGCTGTGGAACTTTCATGTCCTCTTCTGGCTTGGGCTGCTCCCTTGTGGTCGGATTCGGCTCCGCGACTCCTGCCAAAGGAGTGAGGCATTCTTTCGGCAACGGTACTTCACCTCAAAAAGTTGTGTTAGTGATTGGCAGAAGAAGCATGTGCGATTTGCTTTAAAAAATTAGACTGCATTCCTCAGAAGAAATGAGCATGAGCTCCTTCCAAAATTAGAAGTTCACATGCATGCATCACTCTCAGTGTTTCCGTAACTTGTTATTTGAAGCATATAAGCTTTCCATGAATCATAAGCACCACGATGAAGGCCGTAGATTCAAAACTACAACAATGAAGTACACTCCACGACACCCTCAGCATGAACAAGCCATTATCGGTTTTCTGTTTTTATCTCAGTATTGACGGACTGTCAGCAAAACTACTATAGTAGTGGTGGAAAGAGCTCGGTTGAGGTACTAACCCTAATGGTAAATTTTGGTGCTCGCCAGCACCCTTTCAAAATGAAATATGAACAAGCGCCGAAGCCATGTTTGTGTTAACAGTGCCGCGCAGTGCACAAAAAAG
The DNA here is from genome assembly GCA_037355805.1 of Ixodes ricinus. Taxonomy (NCBI): domain Eukaryota; kingdom Metazoa; phylum Arthropoda; class Arachnida; order Ixodida; family Ixodidae; genus Ixodes; species Ixodes ricinus. The sequence goes on from JAZHYW010029456.1 coordinate 90,408, forward strand.
TGTCACGGGCAAACTGAGCTATCAACTATAATTTTACATTTGATGCCCACTAAGTGACTAAAGGAAGCAGTAAAACTTGAATATAGCAAACCATCGTAGTACTAACAGTGTGTTAGTGGTGCCAGTACAGTTTGACACACCAAACGAAATATATCAGCGTAAAACTCGCAAAACATTCGAAGCCTTCTCCGCAGACACTCAAACTAGGCCGCACCGTAACATGCATCTCACTTCACGTCACCACTACAGTCAAACCCGTTTATAACGAACAGCAGGAAACGCTACCCTCAGTTCGATATAGCAAGTAGTTCGATATAGTAAAAAACATTTACAACAAACTTCCACGATGAGTTCGTTGTGAGAGCGAGAGCTTCTCTTCTTTCTCATATCTTCACTTCCGCCTTGTAACAATGCGCTAAAAGAGTTTTTCTTTTTTTTTTTCATCTGTGCAAAGTGTATTTTTTAGCTTTCTCCCCTTCTGAATCGCTTCTCTTAGCTCAATTTTGTTTGCAACTTGAGCTTTTGGAATTTTCTTTCTTTCCTATTTGTTTTTTTTTTTGGGAAGGACAGGCTAGAAGACGAATGTTTGCGCCTTTTTGGAAGCCTTCCAGGGGGAAAAAGTTCGATATAGCCAATATGTTCATTATAAAACATACTTTTTACATGCATTTTTATTTAAATTTTCCGTGAGTTCGATATCGACAATAATTAGCTGTACGTGGGTTCGTTTCTAAACGAGTTTTACTGTATACCGTATTTACTCGCATAATGAACGCACTTTTTTTCCCGAAAAATCGATGCAAAGTTGGGGGGTGCGTTCATTACGCGGGGTAAGATTTTTGCGTCCGTATTTACTCGCATAATGAACGGCCCTTTTATCCCGAAACATCGACGTAACTTCTTATCCCTTTGCGCGCGGCGCGCGACTCGAAAACCAAACTACGATGCGCAAAAAAAAGCTCCTCTCCATGTTTTCTTTCTTGCGCATTTCTTTCTTTCCGCTCCGCTTTTCTTTCTTATTTCCTTGCGCGCGACCTCAAAACCAAACTGCGCTGTGTAAAAAAAAAAAAAGAGAAAAAAAGCTTCTTTTTATGTTTCTTTTTTCTCTTGGTTCCGTGGACTTTTTTTTTGCCGCCTTTCGCAAGCTGTTTTGTTTTGCTTTGCTTAGCCGGGGGCTTTTCTTTCTTATCTCCTTGCGCGCGACGCGCAACCCCGAAACTAAACTGCGCTGTGCAAAAAGGAAGAAAAAAAGAAAGCTCCTTTTTATGTTTTTTTTTCTTTTCTTTTGGTTCCGTGTTTTTTTTTTTTGCCGCCTTTCGCAAGCTGTTTTGCTTCGCTTAGGCGAGGACTTCTCCGCTTCTTTTTCTTATCTCCTTCCGCGAGGCGCGCGACCCAAAGTCCAGACTGCGCTGTGCAAGAAAAAAAAAAAAGCTCCTCTCCATGTTTTTTTTTCTTGCTTCCGCTGGATTTTTTTTATTTTTTAACGCCTTTTGCAAGGTGTTTTGTTCGCCCACGCTGCCCATGCATTCACGACCTCACTGCACCAGGATAGAAAAGTGCATTCATTTCGCGCGCGTGGGGGAGGGGGTCAAAATTTTGACGTCCGAGTTGGGGGTGCGTTTATTACGCGAGGGAAAAAAAAGTCGAAATTTTGAGAGCCGACTTGGGGGGTGCGTTCATTACGCGAGTGCGTTCATTGTGCGAGTAACACGAGTACATCGAATTTCAGACATATCGTGAAAGACGGCAGGAGAGAGCACCCTGTGAAATGAACGGTACCTCCGTCATTTGAAGCAAGAGGAGCAGACGTGGTCCTCTGCTGGTGCGTTCCCTGCTCCAGCGGGTGCAAGAGGGACCGTAGCCCCTTCTCAGAGGCCACGGAGTAGACTTCCGCAAGTGGGAGTCCCCTCCGGACGGAGCATCTCCCTGCGGGCCTCGTTGGCCTTGCTCTCCAATCTGCGCTTGCGCATCAGCTGGGTCAACTGGTAGTTGGAGAAGGCCTCGGAGTCCTGGAACACGGGAAGCATGTGACACAGTGTTCCCAGGCACCTTGGGCAAGCGCTCTCTTTTGCACAAGGACGCACCTTCGGCAGCTGCTTCTTGCGGCCCCACCGCTGCTGGTGCTGCATTGCCCTGAGAGCCTCGTGCCTCAGCTCAGCAGGGAGCTCTTCAAACTCTTCTGAGTCGAAGTCCATCAGCGACAGCTCCCGGGGCTCAGGCCGATGCCTGGCTTCGACCAGCTCAACTCTTCGTCTTCCTGCTCGCTGCACGAAGATATGGCAAATTTGGCGCTGCAAGCTCGCTGGCTTTAGAGTTCCTGCATAGGCTCCCTACAGGAGCCAGAGTTGCGCGCTCATCCCCATAGTGCCGGCTTTCCTGCACAGCCTTTGGAGTCTGCTCCTCACATGACTGAATTTGGCAAATAGCGGCAACACACTCTTTCTCTTTTTTTCCTGGAAAACAGGCAAGGAGGAGGAGGCAAAAGCAGGGGAACGTACGCCGAGGTGCTTACACCGCTGGCGAAGCGGCCATACCGGTGGCTTTCCTGCACGGCATTTGGAGTCTGCTCCTCACGTGATCAGATCTCGACGAATAGTGGCACGGCGGCACGTGAAAAGAAGATGCGCAACTCCAACTCCCGTAGGGAGCCTATACAGGAACTCTAGCTGCCTTGTTCCGTGTTCTGGGCAATGCTGCAATAACATGAATGACAACAAGTTCCAGATTTAGACGGAGCGCTCAAATATGGACCTCTGACGTGTTTGGCTAGACGTTGTATAAATGTGGCTGGCAGCCTATAGGTACTCATTTGACACTGTGTGTAGGTATAAAGACACTATATTTTCAGAGTACCACATTTCCTTTTCCTACCTGGACAGAAAGGGCAATGCTCTCCCCATGAGCAGGTTTACTGACATAAAATGCCGTTTGGGGTACCTCCAGCATGCCATGGAACAACCTGCCACCATCCGACAATAAAGAATAATGGCGACGACCCCTTCTAACCTTCCTTCCAACAGTTGAGCAAGCTTAAGTTGGCACCCCCTGTACATCAAGTGATCCTTGTAAAACCCCAACATCAATAAAGCTAAACTTCAGATTTCTTAAAGGGGCACTAAAGAGGATTCTGCAATCGTCTGTTCTTGGTCATAACTGATTCTAAAGGCCCTAAGCATCCTAAAAATCAAAAAATTACATTCACGCGACGCCAATTTCCTTATTAAAAACCTGATGAAAGGTCGCGACACATCCCTTTCTGAGCGGATTTTTCCGCTTGGGAAGGGGTGTGTCCCGACCTCTCATCACGTTTTTAATAGGAAAATCAGCGTCGCCCAATTGTAATTTCTGGAGTTTTAAGATGCTTAGGGCCCATAGAATCAGTAATGACCAAGAACAGATGATCGCAGAATCCTCTTTAGTGCCCCTTTAATACCATATTTTCCAGTCTATAAGTGCCTATAAGTCGTGCCCGCTATAAATGTCAGTTTTAATGATAAATGCAGTATACAAGTCGCACTTCTCGCCCGTCCGTGGCGCAATGCTGTAGCCACGGATCTATGCCGCCACACCTAGGACTGTTGGAAGAGCAGGCCACTGGCAGGTGCTCTGCCATTCCTCCTTTGTCGCTAAAATGGCGATATCGCCTACATCTTGTGCAGTTAAGGTCCATACTTATATAAAGAAAATAGGTATAAGTCGCACCATTGCATGCAAACGAAACGACGGAAATTTTTGGGGAAAAAATGTGACTTATACACCGGAATATATGGTACTAATAGGTCACACTTCTCTAGCTGCGACTGAAACAATGAAGTGCTGCTGCACATCACTCCATTTTCTTCAAAACCCATTGCAGTCTACTGCGTCGAAACCTAAGTCATAACGGCCATTATTGTAGTGCTCCCCCTCAGGAAATGCTATCAGGCAGAAGCACTTGCCCGTAGATCTTGGACCAGTGAGGGGGCAAGGGAGGAAGGGCGTAGATGTCGCCCTCCACTTGCGGGTTCCGAACCGACGAATGGGTGTTTCGGCGAGAGGTGAGGAGGCGCAGGCGTGCCTTGCGTTGCGCATCCGCCAGCATGGCTGCGCGTCTCTGGTGCCTCGCAGCCTGCATTCCAGAACACATTTTCATGCTCTAGGTTTTGAACAGAGACAATATGACGAGGTTGGAAGACCATTAAAGCTGTCCAAAGTAAATGGGTGTGTGAAAGAACAGGAGGCAGATCAAACCAATGGTGTTGTCATCCGCCATCTTCACAAAGTTTGTCATCTGTCGTCTCCAGAACTTTTTTTTAGTGCGCAGCTCTTAGGCGCTCAATTCCGGGTTAAGCGGCGCCGCCGCCGGTGTAACTGCGCGTTGCACTATGGGACGTTTCCCCGCTAAAGTTAGCGTAAAAATTTTCCCGCTAAATTAACGAAAACTTTTTCCGCTAGCTTTAGCGGGGAAATTTTTCCGCTAACTTTATTTTTGCTAAATTTAGTCAGAAATTTAGCGAAAATTTCTCTCTAAATGGGAGAGGAACAGGAGAGGAGGAGGAGGGTACAAAGGGGGACGAGGGGCATACCTCTCCCTTATACCCTCCCTCCTCCTCCTCCTCAAGAGCTGCGCTCTAATTTGGCACTATAGAGAATTGTAAACGTCTTTCATTTTTTGCCAATCAATGCACAATACATAACTTGTGTGCGACGTCATTATTCTGACTTACTGTTCAGGCCGAAAAAATGCTCCCTTGGCATAAAGTTGGCACAGAGAAGGAGGGTAATCAACAGAACAACCACTGTATTCACTGACAGGATGAAAACAGCAGGGCACCTAAGCTAGATGATGCGATGCCAATTCAAGCCATAAACGAAAATGACCAGTGCCCACTTACCAACGTCTGCTTTTTGAGCTGGGGCACCCCACCATCAAAGACAAACACAGGCTTGACGCCGTAGAAGAGCAGCTTGCAGGCACGGTGGAAGAGGGCCACCAGGTGTGCATTGGCCGCGGGACCCCTTCCAGAGTCCCGCATGCCCTTCAGCGCCTGGTGCAGCCACATGCTTATATCTGGGCACACAAAGTCAAGGAGCCACAACACCCGGGAGACAAGGGGCAGCTCCGCTAGCTTGAAACAGTAGATCCGGCACTTACAGGTGGCATCCCAAAAAGCCCCTTGATAAAAAATTAATGCTTCGCGTTTCTCTCGAGTAGCGACAACCATTGTTGAGCGAACGCACGAGATGTGTCTCCACAGCATTCGGGCATGAAGTCATGTCGACCTAACTACTTATAAAACCTGGATGACAGAGAAAGGCTTCTGTCCATACCATGGAGGCTCACTGTATCTGCTACTAAGATAATTAAAATCGATAGTAAATTACACTTAAGCCTCGACGCAAGCACTTATGCGAATTAAGTACTATTACGATGAACTAAGATCTAGTGCCTGCGATGGCGCTGCCCCACAGCTTGTGAAAGTGAGCTTAGTGGGGAAGGTTGAATGGAAGGTTAAATACAATTTTTCGATTCACTACTACTTACTCGCATGCTTTCGACTTTTGCTTCCTTTCATGTATCTCACAAATTGTGTTGCTAGGAACCCAGTGGCTCACCAGAACACCATCATGGGTTCCTCCGAGCTTCCAACTGTTCCTGACCATTCCTGTCTCCCAGTGAAGTGTATGTCCAGATAGGTCGCTCTTTTAGCAGTCCTGAGCCACCCATTGTTGCATAACTACACTCCTATAAATCTGCATATTGGTCAAAAATTCTGTAAGATTCTGTACTGCTTCACTGCGTCGATGCCGACACTAGGATGGGTTCCTCAGTCCATTCCTCGGGATCACAAAGTTTGAGAACCCCGCCAAAACGTTTCCCATTGCAAGGATACCAACGGCGAGGACTTTACTCTCGAGTGTTTCCAGGGCTACGGGCTTGCCAGCGGGCTCCAGTATCTGCCAGAGTCCTTGCACTCCCATGGTAGAGGATAGCCGGTAGCAAGTCACTCGAACCGGCGCTTGTGGTGCTTGTGGGTAGGGGCTAGCTTCAGCTGGTTCACCGGGCCACCACTTCAAATCAGGCACGAAAGGCAGTTCGAAAGGCATAATGTCCTAGTTCGCATAGGCGCTCTGAAGACGAGACGTTGGCAGACTATTTTCCATGCAAATCCATCGATTAGTTTGAGTGGAAGATTGAAAGCCGCGTCAGAGTCACGTTGCAGAAGAAAGGCGAGAAGAAAGGTCATGCAAGGCACCGACAAAACGTGGAGGACGCCATCTTTAAAGTAAGCGTAACTCCGGTCAACAGTTGAACCACTGAGATCAGTGAGTCGAACCAAAATAAATGACTGATATCGATTTACCGAGTCTAAATACGAGCACTAACAAAATATTACACTAATGGTGCTAATGGGGAATCGCCACTGGAACGCGTCTCCGGCTGGTGTGCTCGCTGCGTCCTAAAAGGGTCCCTCGAATTCTGCTTTATGACGTCATAAAAGTGTCATGCTCTCGCCGGCCGCGATCTTGGTGGTGTCACAGAACCGGTAGTGGGTGTGACAGACGCCTGTTCTGCTGCAGGTCGCTCTCCTACTTGACAGTCTATGGAAGTTACGTCAGCCAGGAGTTGGGACGTAGTGACGACAGCGACACTCACGTTCGCGCCAGCTTTTCGCCGGCATTTCTATCACCAACCGCCAGGATCGCGGCATGCGTTAGCATGACACTCCGGCTTCTGTGGCGTCATTTGTTTCCCCTGTGGGACCACGCCACCACGCTCGATGTATCGCAAAACACACCAGTCGTAGAGGCCACAGTGTGGTAGAGGAGTTCCAGACACCGATGTCGTCACCGTAGCAACCGTAGTGCCGTAGTTCTACGGTTCCATTTTCGGTATGATCGAGTTGTCCTTTTCGTCCAACCTTCGTTACAAAGTCCGGTATCGCCGCGTATTTGAGATGGATCTGTTTTATTGAAGCAGATGAAAGCAGCTCGTGGGCTTAGGATGTTGTTCAATACTCACTTTGAGGTCTCCGGAAGAGTGCAAGGTAACTACCGTGAGCATGCTTTTTAGGAGAACAGCCCCATTGGAACCGAGTGCTTCTCCATTGTTGAACCTCGTTAATGTTAGTTCTACCATGCATACTCCGTTTTACCTTAATAACCAAAACGAAGGCTAGGAGACCAAGCTCATAGCTTTGGCAGTTGCTCCTGTGAGACACCAAGGAGCTTGGCATGGTTCAGTGCATAGAACGAAGGCAGTGTCTATTCTGCCGGCAGCCGGCAGATTAATTTTTCCGAAATTCTACCGGTAGTCCTATCCCATTGGCTGTCTGAAATCATGTGACAACTGTAAGTAGAATACTGACTTAAAAAGAAGCTACGGAGGTTCTAAAAAAAAAAAATAGTTAGAAGTAAATTTTAGTGTATTTTTCCCCGTGAACCCGAAAACCCAAACCATTTGCTGCGCAAGTATTGTCAAACGCGAGAAAACGCGAAAGACAGTCGATGTACGTGACGTCATCGACGGATCTTTTAGCTGGCCAAGGCTAGGAGGCGGGGCTTCAGCCCTATTTTGAATTTGCTGTTATGGCTCGGCGTCGCATTGAAATATAATTGTGATATATCTGTTATTCTAAAGGCCAAATGAACGCAATTCAAGTGTTTTTTCTCAAATGCAGAAGTGCCCCATCTTGCTTTTAGTACTACGTGGAAACACGCTTCATGGACGCGTTCAGCTAAAACATCGAGCAGCGACTTTAAGGAGGGCGCGTGTTAACCCCCCCCCTCCTCATTCAGCCCGCTGTTTCCTTGATCTTACTTGCCCTCTTGCTTATTTGACATATTTTGAACAGCAAGTTTATCGATTGTTGGTTAATTTCTCTCCCTGTCGACTTCCTTCTAGGCGTTTTCTTCCGCAAGGTATGTATGCCGAATCGAAAAAAAGCGAGAACCCAACTTGCCCTCACATCTTAACATGCAGCGTGCACGCATCTCTTTTTGACTCAGTGCACCAAGGAGAAAGCGGAGGAGCTGGAGCTCAGAGGCTGGGTCCGCAACACCTCCAAGGGCACTGTCGAAGGTGTGGTGCAGGGAGAGAAGGAGAAGGTTAACGAGATGTGCGTACAGCTTTGCAAGTCCCTGATAGCGCAACTTTTGATTCTTGGGCTGGGTGTTGTATCGTTCCGTTCTAGGAAGGGATGGCTGAGCAGGGTCGGAAGTCCTCACTCGAGCATCTCCAAGTGCGTCTTTTCGGACGAGAGAGACGTCCAGAGTCCCGAATACTCAAACTTCGCAATCAGGAAGACGACCTGAATTAAGGTACCTGCCGATCAGCAAACTTCGCAATCAAGTCTTTGTGGTGGAGCTTTTGCGGGCCAAAAATGCTGTCACAATGTTGTTATATACTACAGCTTGGAGCTCGACGTCGTCATATTTTCACCGAAAACAGCTACATGAGAAGACAAATCACAAACCATGAGCCACATGCGGCTTTTCATGTGTCAAAGTGCAGCTCTCATACATCCGTTACCTGTGCTAATTGGCTTTTTTAATGCTCTACCGCAGCCTCTTTCGAGTGCTGAGGTACTGATCCAACTGACAAAATCACTAATGTGAACCTAACAAGCTATTGACAGATGCAATTGATTGTCAGTCTCAAGGTAGACATTAATGTGGTTAATGAAACAAGCACTGCGCAATCGTAATGGACATGGTACTGTATCAGCCAAACTTCAAGTAATGTCGTACAGTCGTTGACACATGGAAACATTTGGGCATGCAGGAATGATAACACTAGCTACCTCACAGCAAGACCTGTCTCTAGAAGTCAACTTAGCACCCCCTGCCAGATGGCAGCGTGGGCTCTTATGCTACATCAGTTGTGACCACCCTGGCACCAAAGTAACGATGGCTTGTATTTCTTAATATATCCTGGTGCAAGTGAGAAAAATACATTCTCTCCCTTAAAAGACTGCAATTCCGCTGCGTAATCGCAAACGGAAACACCGGTTATTTCCCGGTCTGCAGCTGCGTATGGCAGTTGTGGGAACCACGGTGCGACATCATCAATGGAGTACACTCGTGGGTTTAGCGAAGTCGTGAAACAATTCAGAGTCAAGTTTGAAAGAAATCTCGTTTAAGCATGCATAAATCCATCAAAAGCCTTGGCATTACCATCAGAAGTTTTATTAAGTTTTCATGGCACCATCTAGCTGTAGTCAACAAAAGTATCCCCATCTGTTCGAACAAACCCAATTCCTTGTGGTAAAGCGTTTTATTTTTTTTTTTTTTTTCGACAAACGGAGTCTGCATTTGCGTTTTGTTTTTTGCCTCGACTTGGACCGCTCACCGCGACTTTCGGCAATGTTGACCGGGTGCTGTTGTGCCCAAAAAAACAGACCTTGAAAAGTTGACAAGTGTGGAGCGAGCGCTGAGGGACTAGATGACAGAACCTAACTGTCGATGTGGTTACATCACTGTCCACATCACTCGGAAGATGGTGTAACCACAAAATTCAACTTGTTTCATTTTCAAATAATAACTAGCACATAAAAAAAAAAAAAGTTTTTTTATTTTATAAATGACAAAGACTTATTTCCGCAATTCATTGGCCAAAGTCTGAAAATCATTGCACTGCCTCTTTAAACAGTGGCACAAGCTGATAATTCAGAATAGATTGTTGAAGACAGAAGTTGATGGTTCATAAACTAGATCATGGTGATTGCAAGCTTTTTTTCCAAGTTAAAACAAAATATTTTTCTTTTTCAGGTATAGATTCTGGACATGTCATGCTGTAGTGGAATCTTCAAAACTTCTTCCCTGGTTGTCATGGTAGGAGGGTGGATTAAGACTGAACCTAACAAACTAGCATTAGCATTAATAATGTGCGCTGTATAAATAAATCCCCTTGTGCTCATCAACTGCTTGTAGTCACTTTAATCAATTTTAGAAATGTGCCTGTTTGTATTGTCTACCATAATAAACAGCTCAATATTGTAGATGAATGAACTCACTGGCAACTTATAATTTTCCAATTTGAGTTCACAACTTGTATATAAAAAATATTCCAGGCACTTGAGTATGCTTCTCCCACAGCACAAGTGCACTGTGGCAAAGCGAGCATGCATAGCAAAGGTGTCCTGGCTCTGGCTTTCCTGCTCTGTGTAAACGCTCAAAGGGAAACAGTTCTCTGTGGGGTTGAGCGCACATTCCGCTAAAGTTTAAGCTTTGTTGTACAAAACTGCTAAAGCAAACAAGCAATAATTTTTTTTTCTTGTTCTTTAGAATTAGGATGCTGTCATCAAAACTATTAAAGGGCAAAACTGCTTCTAGAGTTTTTTTTTTTTTATATAAAGTGATCCAATTCAAATGAAATTTACATACAAATATGTACTTGGTTATGATGTAGCTTAATTAGTCTTGCAAATATTAAAAGTTTCATTTGCAAAATTATGGGAGGATTAAGACAAGTTGAAATCATAAAATAAACATATATCAGTAATCTGAAGGGTCTGTGGAATGCAATAAAGTATACATGAAAAGCTCTAGAATGATTTATAGATTTTTTGTATGACACTTTTTCAGTTTCCAGTTTAAAAGTTTTATTGCAGGAAGTATAAACAGACATCTAACAAAACCCTGATGCCATATTTAAAGGGAAGAAAGAAACACGTATGTTAAAAAATGAGATAGAGGTTGATTCTAGACGTAGATTTTATCCCGTGAATCTGAATATCACGTAGCGTACCGCCCCCCCCCCCGAGTATGTAACTAAACATGCAAAAACCGTTCGACCAAAAAGAATTCTTTTGGCTGCCAAGCGTGTGTCGCTTGTGTGGGCAGCACCTGCAATTACAAGCTTGCCAGGTATATTCCCCCGCACTGGCAGCGGTGGTGACATCTTTTTTGGCCTTTTTGCCTAGCAAGAGTGGGCGTGCATGGCTTTGATAGGCGCTGAAGATGTGCGTAGAGCAAAGATTCCGAAACTCCTTTTGCAACGTCACACTCCGGGAAGGAGGGCCTTCAGTCTCAGGCGAAAATCAGCCCCTTCCAGCTGGATTATAGAACTGGTCCCAGCCGGAAACTGAGGCAGTCCAGCTGGATTCCAGCTGGACCCAGCTGGAATCCAGCCGGACCGCCTCATTTCGGCTGGGACCAGTTCCATAATCCAGCTGGAAGGAGCTGATTTTCGCCTGCGGGTGGTATACTTCTACAAAATGATTTTCTGCAGCTCTCCATGAACCGAATTTAAAAATATAAATTCGACTATTCGAGATTCTGGAGGTCAAATGAAGACAATTTATGTGTTCCCTCAAACAAAAAACCGCTTCAGCTTACTGTTAACATAGTCATACCGTTTATTGGATACCTCGCACATACACCTAGTAGGGAGACAAAAAAATGTCTTGGATATTTGCAAGTGGAGATGTGGCTTCCATAAAATAGCGAAGTGTGTAAATTGTTCTCTAAATAATAGCCAAAAACAAGCACAGATGCATTTTACTACGTTTCCAAATCAATATTTCAAGATAAAAGAGACTATTTTCGTAAAAATAATTCACGACAAGATGAAAGTACCTGTCAATCTTCAAAAACACAATTTAAAATATGCTTTTTTTATTATGTTTTAAAGAGCAAGTGGCCACTTCAGACTATGCAAGAGGTAAAGTTTGGTGCTCACAACCATCCTTTCAATTGTAAATCGAGAAAAAGTGACAATGTTGTGATTGCACAAATGGTGTCGTGCAAAGATATGGCTTCCATAAAATAGCAGCGTGTGTAAAAAGTTATTTTTGAAGTATTAGAAGAAAAACACAGATGCATTTTACAATGTTTTCAAGTCAAAATTTCAAGACAAAAAAGATTTATTACATAAAAATAATTCATGACACGATGAAAGTGCCTGTCAATCTTTAAAAACACAATTTCAAAAATGTTTTTTTTTTTTAGAAGAGCAGTTTTTTTTTGTTGTACTGGAAAGTGGTCACTTCAGACTCTAATGTAAGAGGTAGTTTGGTGCCCACAACCACCATTTCAATTGTAAAACGAAAGGAAGTGTCAATGTTCTGTTTGCGCAAAATGTGTTGTGCGGCATTTGGTGCCCGAAACTTATCAGGAACGTGCAAACGGCGTCTTATCTCATGGGAACGCTATCCTGATGGCAGTCGAAGAACTGCTCCATGATGTAGCCGTGGCATTCAGTGGCTGTGGAACATTCCGAGCAGAGGAATCCGCTCGCTCCAGGCTAAAATTGTTGCTAGATTGGGGACAATGCAGCAATTTTGCTTACGAGGCAGTCTATTTTCTCGCCTTATCCGGAAGAGACATAAGATGAATACTGATTGAATCATGCAATCACTGATGTTTCGACAGCTCCCTATGCAGCATCGTGCAAAGAGGTGGCGGCAAGTATGGACTGGCCAGCCGGCAAAATTGCTGCGGCATCTACAATCTAGCAAGCGGCCTCTCCTGCTTGGGCCGTTTCGTCGAGAGCTACGTCATGAAGCAGTTCTCTGGCTGCTGACAGGATAATGCCCCTATGAGATGAGACACCATTCGCATGTTCCAGATAAGTTCGGCAAGCACTGTACATGCTAGGAATTCTATTTTGCTAAATGAAAAATATAAAGCAATTATTTGAGCATGCCATACTTCAAAAATTTCTTTATTAAGGATTGTGCGAAATTGTAGCACTTTCCTCCGTCGCTCGGGTGGCAGACACTGGATCCGATCGAAATACGCAACAGAAGAAAAACATGCAAGTGCCTCATCGTCCTGCGAACCGTCGTCCGTCCTGAACCGACGACTCTGTCTTTCTTTCGAACTGGACCAATCATCAGGAAGAGCCAAGAAACCGCAGATTTGTTACATACCCCAGGTTGGATTTCGCAACGCTGTTCCTTCCACACCGCCTTCGAGCTCCAAACTAAAAAACCGAGCGTATGCCGAACCTACCCAATCGCTCGCAACGGAACACTACCTTCGGCCCCTTGCACGTCGCCTGGGACGGCCTAAATGCGCGCAATGCGGGGACTACCGAAATAACTTTCGCACGCTCCGGTCCCATACGTCGGTTCGCGATCTAGTACGGCGCACACCTGAAGCACTCCTCCCCATGCGCATCCGGGTCACTCCTCCGTGGGATGCATATCATGGCCGCTCCCAGTCCAGCACGTCGAGCCCGCGTTGGACACAGAAAATCTTTAATTTCATCCTCCGCTGGTTCGACGAATAAAGGGTGGACGCTTCCTTTCTTACGTTGAACGCAGACTGAGGGCCTATGCAGGAAGGTCAACCTCAAACTTGGAGATGCAGTCGAGGAGCCAGGGGGCCCCGACACCGAAGACGCCCGGACGACCGCTCTGCTGTGCGGGACGTCCCTCCCGCTCCGTCACGAGGAGGACCACGCCGGCGGCATCCGCCGGCGGAGGCCGCGAGAGCAGGGAGGCCCCTCCCAGGGCAAGCAGTGCCGCCAGGTCGTCCTTCGATGGTCCCCGGGCGAAGGGCCCCTGGAGCACCGCACTTAGGCCGGAGAAGAGGCGGTCAACATGGGACGCCCGGCGGAGGCGAGCCCTGGCAGGAGCCCCATTGTCCGGGTGCTGCCTGGTGCCTTTGGCCTCATGCTCCAACTCGTCCGCCCTGCGCCCCTGTCGCAGGCACGCCTCCACCCCTGCAGGGAGGGACCGTCGTTGAAAGATGCAGCAGCGTGGGCAATGCCATCTAGGAGACAAGGCTCGCGTACGACGGCGTCCTCCGTGAACCCCCGCCCCGAGCGGCAGGTGCACCGCAGCTCGACTAGAGTCGTTCTGGCGTTGCCGCGTGCTGGCGTCGTGCTTGTTGCAAGACGCTGCAAGACGTACCCGCAGCGTCGGCGACACAAGCTGGGCGGTGCTGCGTGAATCCACTAGTGGCTACGTTCAAAGGTCAGCAGTGCAATCCCCTCGTAACGATACCACATGCAACGATGTACCGCTTATGACGACCAATTTCTAGAGGACCGCGGCTTTCTGCATTGGGCATCCAGTCCAAATACGACGATCATCGGTCATAACAATTGCGTTTTCGGGTTTCTCGTTGTCGTTATGACTGGATTGCACCATACTGGCGTGTAACTGCGGTCCCCGCCCGTTGCCGGAAACAATCCAAGTCGGCAGTTTGGCAACAGAGGATCGCGAGTGTTTGGGTGAGAGGATTCCTCTTTCCTCGAATTGTTTACTGCTAATGTTTACTTTTTACTGTTAGTACTTCACTGTTAACCATAGTTCCGCGGCAATGCCGGCGAGATGGCCGCCGAGATGAGGGAGAGACTTACACGAGAAGCTGAGGATCCAGGTGCCGGCGACCAGGGCACTCAGCACCTTGAGGGTCCTCTGCCGGCAGTTGCCACGCTCGTCGCAGCTCACCACCAGGTGGCTCACTGTGAGGACGAACAGCTTGTGCTTCGCCGTTTGAAAGAATGGGATGTCTTTTAATGGAACCCCTAGAAACGTATTAGTTTCTCCACCTGTGTCCTTCCCCGACATATGTTTAGCGGAGAAATCACGCGACACCGGGGTAATGTACGACACCGCGAGTTGATGCTGCAGCATCAATTTCTCTGCCGCGGCGAAATTGACGTTGTGCGACGTCAAGTTGCACTGTCAAGTCCTGGTATCACGTGATATTGTGGTGTTGTGACATCACCTTCTCCGCTAAACTTGGCAAGGAAATAAATAAATTAAAGAAAGATCCATTGGTGGATCATTAGGGAACGCGTTAGCATGACCCTTGGGAAACACCACACACGTCCCCTTTGGGAAACGCTAACGTACTGACCCCTTCACTTTTCTGTTTTGGCTATCTCTTTTGCTTCCTCTAATTCTTCCCACATCTCTTTGGCCTCGTTACGAGGTCAGTGCTAGCGTTTCCCAGATGGGGGATGTCCGGTATTTCCCAAGGGTTATGCTAATGCACTTCCTAAGAATCCAACTATGGATCTTCCTTTAATTTTTGCCGCCTTTGGGGGTTTCTTTTGCTAGGCGCTGATTTTGCTACTCTGACTCGTTTGCCCGCCTTGCACGCTTAGTAGCAGCATCCGCTGCCTGACGCTGCTTTCGCTGTCCCCCAGTTTCAACACAGAAACTTCGTTCACAATCCGTCTTCTTTTGGCGCCTACTTGGACCAGCGCTAGTACTTGGTTCACACTCCATTTTGTAGCGCAAACCAAGGCATGCACGCTCCGCACACCTGCAAGTTCAAACTCACCCCAGCATCCACGCGCACATTGGCCCTTGCCGCGTAATGTCGCCTCCCTCTCGCCTTCGTCTTTCACTACTCTCCTCCTCTCTACATGGTGCACTTCCCTTTCCACTGTTTTGTCTGCAGACGGACGTCATAAGCTTTTTCCTGTCATGTGGGTACTAATGCTCACGCATTAAAATAAAATATTCTTCACTCCCTGCCACGACTGTGCTAAACAGATTTAAACAATTTAAATACCACATTCCACGCATTACGAAACTTTGGAGATACCGTTCTCTTTCTTTACGATGCTGCTATCCTCCAAAGTATATTGTGGTGTCGTCGAGCTCCAACGTAGGCCTTTAATGCCGGCTTCCTCCTTTTTTTTTGGTGGAAACCAAAGAAGGAAATACTAAAAGCCTTATTGCCATTACATTGTTATTAACCCTTTGACGGTCCAGTTTTTCCCCCTAAAATTGTTCCTAGTGGTCAAGTTTTGTTTCCAAAGGAATACTATAAAGAAAGGGTGGAACCTTGGGAACAACCTTCATGAATTCAGCTGGTTTTTCACTCAGCCCTTTGATGCCCAGCATTGCCCAGGAGCAACAACTCAAGAATTATTTATTTTCTCCTGTGCCACGTACACCTCAATAAATTTAGCACCACCTGTCGCATGGGCGAGGATACCTGCGCTAGCAGTGGGGGATCGGAATGCATCTTCAAAACAGATCACTCGTCCTTCAAAACCAAAGTCGACAGTGGATGTGACGTATGATGGCGTGCCCCACTGGCCTCAAAACTGCGAGAAGGAAGACCAGCGCAAATATTACCAATTCAGTTATACCTTTCTCTACTGTACAAAATTCTATATGCGCCTGGGCCTTTCTCCCATGTCGTAACTGCTTTCATTCGATTGATGGGAAGTAGCGCCGCAAATGCCCAATGTTGCTCACGAGCAACATTTCGAAAACATGCTTACGAAAAGGTAATTATACAGTCAAACCTCGATGTAACGAAGTCGGTAAAATTCGGAATTTATTTCGTTACATTGAAATTTCGCTACATAGAAATTCGGGGCTAACGTTAAAGAAGGTTTCCACAAATGTTTTTCGGGTGCACAAAACTCACCAAGGACGCCTTTATTTCGATTGAAACTAGTCCGTCACCTTTTTCTGGGACACTCTTGGCATTAATATTGGTATCACACGAGATTCGCATAGCCAGATGGCCTGCATTGCGTCTTCGTCTTGCTTGTGTGCTTGCGAACCGCCTCAAGACATTGATCGCGTCCACCATTTCACGGTTATTGGGCACATCGCAGGTGTCTTTCTCATCAAACTTGATGTCGTCCCCGATCTTGCGAGTTCCGACGAACATCGCAAGCTATCGCCTCGTCGGTCACCTCGCTCCGTCACATGACACCAGAGTCGGCGTTATAGAAAGTCGTCGAGGTCGACGTTGTTAGGGGTGACTTTATCGCCTTCAAGGCTCCATCGCCCAGGACGAGAAATGCACGCTTTTAGTTAGGCCTCGAAACGAACTACGCAGCGCGAATGAAGCCGACGAAAGGAACGGCGGTGGCTCTAGTGTCCTCTAGTGGCCGTTCTGTACACCCCTTTCGCCAGATTCGGCCCGTTTCACCCTCTGCGCTTTATCAAGGGGGCCCGTTTCAGCGCATGTGCTTCCCAAAATCTCCTTTGGGACCCAAAAGTTTGTGCCGAATGGTGCGTGAAACTTCGTTACATAGAAATTTCGGCGAACGGGACTTTGTTGCATAGAGGTAAAAAATACATGGCGTGCATACACTTGCGGTTAGAAAAAGTTTTGTACATCGATACATCGAGGATTTCGTAACATAGAAGTTTGTTACATCGAGGTTTGACTGTATATTTTTTTTTTCCCAAGACCAGATTTCTGTTATTATGTGTGTTCTAAAACAATGCCAAGGTTTGTAGGTCTCTAGTATTTCAAGTAATGTTTTGTGCACGAAAGCATTAAGCATCGTGCAACAGTAGTGAAAGGCTCAGAAAAACTATTCAATATTCGATTTGAAAATATTTGGCCAAAACCACTATTCGCTTCTACCTCAAAATCTACTATTTGCACATGACTAGTGTTCAATGCATTTTTATGACCATGCAATAAATTTGTTTCACGGATTATCCTGTTTAACTAATACAAAATATGGCCCCACGAGGCATAAATTACCACTAATAATGAATCTTCTGGGTATAACGTTAATGATTTCCCATAAATCATTGTGCTTCAAGTACAACTTTGCTCCTCCAAGCTCTTTCTTTTCTTCAGGCAAAAGCCTTATATGTCCCATTATGCGAAAAGGCGGCGTCGGCGTTGTGCCCAAAAGATGGTCATAAAAATATGTCAAGGTCAAGGTGGACGTGTCTCAGAAATTAAACACAAAGAAAAGCACAG
The DNA here is from genome assembly GCA_037355805.1 of Ixodes ricinus. NCBI lineage: Eukaryota > Metazoa > Arthropoda > Arachnida > Ixodida > Ixodidae > Ixodes > Ixodes ricinus. The sequence continues at coordinate 108,042 of JAZHYW010029456.1, forward strand.
CAACGTAGATGCTTCGTCACAAAAGCCGTGAGGATGACAAGTGCAGTGGGGGCGTGTGATATCACCGCCGGAGTGCCGTGTGCAAAAAGAAAGACGTGGCGCACTGCTTGTAGGAATGCTTTTGCATTCCTACACGCTAGCAATCTTAAGTGTCTTTCTTTTTTTTTCTACAGCCATCCATGCAGATGCATCCTCTTAAAGCTTTCGCTTACCTAGCTCATGCTTCAATTACTTTGTTTAAAAGTTATTAGATATAGCAACATTAGATACACCAATAAGTGTTGTGTTAAATAATTTTGGGGGAACAAGGGAGCACAAAAGTGCATTTAGTGACATCGAAAAGGCAGTTTCACATCTTCCTCGCTACTGTAACGTTCCTCTAAAGCAGAAATCCATACTTTTTGATATCGAGGAATGCCCACCTCTATCGATTGACAACCGAGTAACCCTCCCGGTCTCAGTAGCGACGCATTAAAGCAGCGCAGAAGCTTACAGACCTTGTAAACAATAATGCACATACTGGGGAGCATCTGGATCGTAGCTATGCGTCGATGGGAGGCTTAAATAAAACAGTGTCGTTAAAACACTCTCCACGAGGGTGGGGACGACGGTGTCGTAGAATTTGAGAGGCCCAGCCCCACGCACCTTCCTCGGAGAAGGAGGACCTGCAACTGCCACCAAGCAGCTCGGCACAGCGTGCCAGGTCCCTGCATTGGGCCTCGTCCAGCCCAGAGGCCAGGAGCACCGGGGGAGGGCCGGATGCCACGCCCTGCAAAGCCAGACGGACCGCAGTCGCTCACCGCGGTCCCGTGACATTGCTCGTTGCCCCTTTTGGATTACTTTCCCTGCGTGGGCGATATGAGACGCCCGACACACCAGTCCAAGTTGAGGTTTTGAGCAACGCACCTGCTTGCAAAAGCAAATATTTTAGGTTGCGTTCTGATTGTGCGTCATGACTCTCCCCCACCTTGTTCGCAAATGCTATGAAGGGAACAAACAACAGACAAGCTGAGAGGACTGCACATTTCTTTAGTTAATTTTCTTGTGTTTTCTTTTAGTCCTTTCAGACGCTTTTTAGCGTGCATTGATGGGTGCTTGTATTGGATTGGGGCTCGTGCACGAAGGGACGCTAGAATGCCGCTTTGACGAAAGTGTCTTCCAGGCGCTGCAGACGGTTGTATACAATGGTAGAGTAGCAGACGGCGGCATACGGCGTCGGATGCTGCAGTGTCGCTGTTCACATGAGCAGCAGGCAGTGTCAGACGCCAGACTGAACTAACCGAACATTGTGACAAGGAGACATTAGGCTTGCATATGGTGTTCAGCCGAGCAGCCAATCCAAAACTAGTGGACCAATACCAATGGATGGTTCCTATAGTGGGGTGCGGGTGGAGCACACCTCCACCTAAATTTTATTTCACAGCATAAATATGGCGCAGAAAATTCTGTTTTCTTTTTTGGGGAAAATTTATTTTATGAAATATGTGTCTTATTTGGGCACTTAAAAAAATTTTTCTGCGAGTTTCATTTTTAGCATAATTTCTGGCTCTTTTAGGTTTATTAAAGAGGGAAGCTAGCTGAAGAGGTCATTGAATTCTAACAAACAATAAAAGTTGTAATGTAGACACTTTGAAAATTATAAGTCTTAAGTTTTATTTCAATCT